>PVKS010019186.1:0-38799 GCA_004027875.1 Aplodontia rufa
AAAAAAAAACAAATAAAACAAATCCCTAAAGGACATCTGACTCAAACACTCATCCAAACTATGTAACCTAAATACATTGAATTTTTATTTAATGTTTTACTTTAGAGTTCAGGACTTAGAATTCCAAGAACTGGGTTTTCTTATCATGTTTAGCCTATGTGATTCTGAGCTGGACACTGAGTCTCCTTCAGTCTTTGTTTTCCTACATGCAACACAGCTATTTAGCATTACCATTCTTTTAAGGATATTGCGCAGATTAAATTAAATATAATATTAGACTTAAAGTGTTTAAGAGTATTTAGAAGACAGTTGTCCTTCATCATCCAGCAGGGATTGGTTATAGGCACCCCCCACAAGATGCCAAAATGTGTGGATGCTCCTGCACATCCTCCTATATACTTTGAATCATATCTAGATCACTTATAACATGTAATACAATGTAAATGCTATGCATATAGTTGCTAGATTCTATCATTTAGGGAACAATGACTAGGAAAAAATTCACACATTCTCAGTATAGAGGCAAATTGTAGATAAGTATATTTGATTTACAGTTGTTCAATCCATGAATGTAGAACCCATGAACATTTAGGGGACCAACTGTAATTATTGCTCAATACATATAAAATATTATTACTGCATTACAAAAATATATAATTGGGTCTTGGTATTTAATCCAAGATGTTACCCTGTGTCTTTAATTGGAGAGTTGAAAGCATTTACATTCATTTTTATTGTAGAATGATATTCATTATCTCCTATCATTTGATTTATTTCTAATGTTTAATTTGATCCTAATTATCATTTGCTTAACTACTCTTCCAGTGAGATTTATCCATTCTCATATTCTCCTATATTTCTTTCTTTCTTCTTATTTGTCTAGGAATTATGGGTGTCTTTTGAGTATCCTTTTCTGGATATAGTAACCTTGTTTAGCTATTATTTTCTTTGAGGGTTTGAAAAACATTATTCCAAGATCTCCTAAATTTTAGCATTTCTTTTGAGAAATCAGATGTGATTCTGATTGATTTATCTACAAATTTGACCTGATGTTTATCTCCTGAGGCTTTTAAATTCTATTCTTATTATGTATATTTAGTATTTTCATTGTGATGTGTGATAGAGAGGTTCTTTTTTGATTCTGTCTGTTTAGGGTTTTAAATGTACCTGTATCTGGATGTGCATCTCAAGCCCAAGGTTTGGAAATATTTCTGTTATTATTTCAGTGAAAAATTTAGCAATAACATTGACCTGTATTTCTGTTCCTTTCTCCACAGCAATGTTTTGTGAGTTCTATCCCAGAGTTCTATATTCTGATAATTGCTTATTTATGTTTTCTTTATGTCTTCATATTCAAAACTGGCCACCTTGCCTTCAAGCTCTAAGATTCTTTTCTCTTCTCGAACCAATCTATTGATGAGAATTTCAACTGAATTTTTTGATTTGTTGAATCATTCATTTCCAAGATTTTTGTTTTCAGAATCTCTCTTTATAGAAATACTATTTCACATCCTACATTTTCTCCCTTAGTTTAATGCTTAGATCGTCTTTAATTCATTGAAACACTTTAGAAAATGTTTTAAAACATCAACTTTTTAAATTCTTTGTCTAGGTTTTCATCCACTTTAATGTATGTAGACTCAGTTGTTGGGGTTTTATAGACTATTGGAGGTCTCTTTTTGGACTATTAGTTCATGTTTTCTGTATCCTGTATTTGCACATCTATTGATTCCTCTGTCTTTTTATGTGAAGATCTTTTAGTAAGTAATTATCTCTTTATAATAAATTTTTTGGCTGGAAATATAACTTAACTTCAACACATCCAATCAGCAAAATTAGAGTGCTAAGTTCAATGACCAGAACCATTTGAGAGGCAAAAGTAACCACCAGTAACAGAGGTCAGTTAAAAGGAACGCACACTCAACACATGCTTAAAAGGTTATTTTATTTTATTTTTTTCCTCAAGAGAGAAGGACAATGAGAGACAGAAAGAGAGATAGAGAGAGAGAGAGAGAGAGAGAGAGAGAATCAATTTTTATTTAGTTTTTCACATGGCTTTCATTGCTCTGACACATAGTTGTGTACATGGGTGCTGGGGTTTGAACCCATGTACTTGAGCATGCTGGGCAAGCACTGTAATCACTGAGCCACCATTCCAGCCCTAAAAAGTTATTCTTAATGATCTCTATCATTGTATTAGCCAATGAAAAAAGTGAATGAGAAATAATGTAAAATGCACTAAAAATATTTTGAGTTAGTAATAGTATATTACTTTTAATTAGAAAGGATGAAAAATAAATACAATTGAAAGAAGAGAAAGGACAAAACAAAATGTGGGAGCTGGAAGAGAGACAAGGTGAAAAGAGAGAAAGAAGGATGAAGAAGAGGGGAAAAGAAAGGAGATGTGAAAGAAGAGATACTTAGAGAACATCCAACTACTTGACAAAATATGTAAAAATTAGAACCCTGAAAAGGATACAAAATGTGAGAAGACACTGAAAATTTATTTTCATTGAGGAGTTATTGCAATAACAATCATAAAAATATTTGGTTTTCCGCTTGATAAGGATTCCCTCTGCCTCCAGGGTTCCAATTTTAGAATCTCCCAGTTTTGAGGAAGTTTATGGGACAAAAATCTCTTTCTGTTTCTTTGTTCTCAGCTCTATCCATATCAGCTGTACTTGTTAGGAGAGTCTGCTGAGCTCAGCCCCCTCCTGGCCAGGCAATATCTAATTGGGGGAGCTTTGTTTATTTCAAAGCAAACTATACCCTCAAAATAGTTTTGTCATTTGAATGGGGGTGGGAGTGTAAATTAGGAGGGCTGCCTATCAGCCTCTTACACATAAAGCATAGCAGTTGATTTATATTGCACTGTGTACCTTCTTTGGAAAGTCTAAGTTCATTTACTGGGGATGCTGGTTTTATGAATGTTGAGTTCATGTCCTCTCAGAAGTCAAAGAATAAAACTGAGGAACACAGAGGCAAGCATAGTAGACATACTTTATTTTATAGAAAATAAAGCACAGGGAAAAAAACAGACACCCCCCAGAGTGGGAGAAAAGGACAGAGCCAAAGAGGCAGTGAAGTTTGCCCTTTATATATGAAATGTTCTTAACTGACCATTGCTTCCCTGCTCCCCTTCTAGGACTTGGGTGTGGGGAGTTCTGGTCCAGTTTTTGGTTCATGCCTCAGGCACCAATAGAAAGAATGTGGTTCCTTCCTTAGCAGAAGGGAGTGTCTGCATTTGGACTCATCTTGCTAGATCCTCCTTATTAGCATTGTGGATATCAAATTGATCTTAAAGGGAAAAAAAATCAGTTTTCCCTTGATTGACTTGAACATTCTAACTACTCTGATTGCCTAATTTTCCCCCCTTCCTCACTCCCCCCTCTAATTAAGGAAACTTTTATTGCTGTAAAAGATGGGAAATTGGGTGATGATCATTCTTTGGCTACTTCTTACTGTGAACGGGCAAAGAGGGGCAAGCAATTTGGTTTCCTTCTAAGAATGTTTGGGTCAATTAAGGGGTCCATGATAAAGGTTGTCTGGAGTGCTCATGGGTGGCTCCATCTTCCTCACCATCAGGAGTTCAACAAATTTTAACTTGGAATGAATCAGCCGAACTAAGATATCAAAAAGTTAGTGTCAGAATGAAAATTTTACATTGAGTCTAAGAGAGGAAGAACCAGGTCTCTTTTTTGGCTCCTCAAAGACAAAAATGTATTGTAATTGAGAATCTAAGGGTACAAAGAAAAAAGCATCTAATACAGTAAGCTAAACAGTAGTAGTGGCTAGGATCTCAAATGAGAGTGTATAAGGATTAGGCATATCAAAGTGGAGGAGAATCTCTGCTTCATAAATTACCTTAAGGTCTTGGAGTAGGTGACATGTTTCCACCTCTGGAATGGAAAGAGAGATCATCCTTTAGGGCTATTTTAACTGAAGTGCAATTTTTGCTTGCCCAATTCTGCCTTTAGTGCCATACTTTGGGGTTTATATCACATTTCAATAAATGCAACCATTGTGATCCCAGGAGTCTTAAATTTATCATGATGGAATCCTGAATCTTTGAAAGTAAATTTCTCCCTAACATGGACTAGGACACTCTTTGGACTATCAAGAATGCATGAGAAAATGTCATCCTCTCCCATTTACAGCTTAGTGGGAGAGTCAGGTTTCTAGTTACAGGCCTTCCAGACACTCCTTGCACCATCACATTATTAGAGGAGGGGGATCAAGAGACAAATAACAGAAAGGCTAGTGCCACATATACAAGAGGAAACTGACCTTTTGACTCCCTGTGGAGAAGCATACCTGGGGCTCATGCATGGTGCTAGGAGTCACAGGAGCCATTAAAGCAGACCTCATCCCTCTCAGGCCTGTGTGGAGAACTTTGAACCCGAAGGCCTTTGCCCCTGAGGACATTTATTCCTTCAGTGATCATCTCGACAGATAGGATAGGGCCTCAGTGGTGGTCCCTTGGCCTGTGGGCATTCCTGCATGTCATGGCCTCCTTTTTCACAATGGACATAAGTCAGTTTTGTAGCTTGTGGTCCATTCCATTTCCCTCCTTTATTATCCCAGAAGCTGAGTTCTTGCAGGGCCATAGTCAGTGTTTCAGCTTTTTCCAGTCTCTGTGTTCCTTTCCTTTCCTTTCCTCCTGATTTTTGTAATAAAAGACAAGAGGTTGCAAGTTGGGGGATGTTATCTAAAGACTAATCAGGGCCATATGCCAATTATTATAATTTCCTCTGAATGTCTGGGGCCATCTGAGTGATAAATTTGTCCTTTGAAATTATGTGGCCCTCTGTGGACTCTGGGTCCAAGATGATGTATTTTCTTAATGCCTCCCAGAATTTTCCAGAAAGATGGTAGGGTTTTCCTGAGTCTATATAAGTATTAGTTAACACACAGCTTTATATCATAAATCAAACAAAAGCTAAGAGGGCTCCTTTTTGTGGAAAAGGCAGCAAAATGGTTTTATTTTCACATTGCTATTTTTAAAATAAACAAGGCTCGAGGCTGGAGTGGTGGTTCAGCAGTTACAGCACTTGCCTTGAATGCGCCAGTATGTGGGTTCAAACCCCAGCACCATGTACAGAATGAAGTGTCTGAGTAATGAAAGTCCATGAAAAATTAAATAAAATTGATTTTGTTTTTCTCTCTCTCACTGTCCCTCTCTCTTAAAAAAAATAAATAAATAAATTAGGCTCTCCTTATTACTTTACAAAAAATACAGATAAATTTTTATCCCACTGTAAAGAATCAGGTTATTCTAATCCAATTACAAAATATTAAATGACATAAATAAATACATAATTAACTTTGTTGTTTTCATATAAACTTGAAAGAGATCTTTGTTACAAACAATTTATTTTGGAAATACCAGCTTGGTAAAATGCTGTCCTAAGTTTTACACCTTAAAAGATTTATATACCTGAAAGACATGATTAAATCTAATACACAACAAAGCCAGCATTAATTAGACAGATGTCCTTATATTAACTAAATTTAACCTTTGAATAAAAATTTAGGATCCTTAGTGTATTATAACAATAAAACAGGTAAAGCAAATAGATATAACCCAGGCTTTGAAATACAATGTGTAAAAGAGAGCATGCTAGTCACCTTGTCTGTAACCTTACATAAATTCTTGTTTTATAAGCTTACAAAACACTTGAACAAGGCTCAGATAAGTATCTAGTTCTTAAACATAGTTCTGGTTACATATATCATGATGTGAACTATGTTGTAATAATCTAAAAACAGTTGCTCATTTAATGTTATGAAGTAATCATTTAAAAGGTTTTAAAATAGGTACAAACTATAATTCTTTTAAGATTTAGTTTTCCTAAGTAATTAAACCTAACACCAGGAATTATCTTTATAAAAGCAGATCAATGTTTTAAGAAACTTTTGTTACTTCAATGCATAAAATCAGATTCTGGTTCATAACAGTACATTAATGTTTGAGCTTAAATGAAATTTTAAATAACTTTAAATTGTGCCAATTTTATTTATTTAATTTTATTTAATCCCACACAGACTTTTGAGATTTACCCTCCACAAACCTTCTGCAACTTACCTAGACACTCTATATTTCTTCATCCAGAAGCATTTCTTAGATCATCCAGGAACATTTATTTCATTCTAATTTCCATATCGAAGTATATTTCCATACATATAACTTTCTTACATCTCTTTCCTATTTCCTGACACTTTCCTAAACTTACATTTTGAAACAATCCTTATAAAATTTCTGAATCTTTCTAATTACTCCTACTAAGATCAAATATTTTATGCTATTTATAGTAGTTTAATTGATACACAACTGAAACCTTTTGTACTCGTTGCACATAGAATTACACCTGTTAGAATTTTAACTCTTAATAACCTTGCTTTTAGTGAAGACCTAGATTAAAGAAATCTTAAATTATATCTTTTTAGTTTCCAATCTATAAAAATACATGTAATAAACCCAAATGTATGGGTTTATTACCTTATAGAATTCACAAGAACATAACACATCCAAATGTGTCACCTTACAGGAACTAAGAAGTCAAGATTACTCAAATTTATTTAACAGTTAATGTTTTAACATTATGACTTTGCAAATTGATCAGATATCTCCTTCAACAAACACATTTATGAAGATTAATCCCATTTATGCTAAATCTAATTCACTTATTTTTAATTGTTAACTTTAGTTTACTCATGAAACCAGGATACCAGACAAATATAGGCCATCTTTGGAAAAAGAAAAATCCTAGAAGCAATGAATGTTACACTTTAAGCATCTATAGAAAACAACATGCTATTGATTGACCACCTAGAAAGACATGTGAGCTAGTAATCTGAAACACATCTTTATTTTATGTTTAAATGATTTGAATTGAACCTCTTTTAAACATGTAAGTCATTTGAATTAAAGTCATTTGGATCCATTTTCTTTCCTTTTTTAATTTAATTTTTGAGCACTCATCTATAAGCCAATTTGGTACCATGTTGAACACAACATATAACACACATGTACACAAACACACAGGACAGGTGCGCATACAAAAACCCAACAGCAAACACAGATTTTAGATCTTTGAATAAAGATAGCAGTAAAAAAAAAACACAATTAAAAACTCTAGTTAGATAAAACAAGACTTACTGAAAAATACATTTAGGTGTACAAAATGGTAGATGAATTCACCAGTAAAACTGAGCTCACAACTCAAAAAATGAAATGGCCATATTTATTCTAGTAAAGGAGCATGTAAACATCTTTAGCAGACCAGAGCACAATTTTGAATCAGAGTTAGAGTTAGCCCAGACATGGAAAGAATGAGAGCTTGTGAAATCCTCAGGAAGTTGTTTTTTTAAGAATAAAGAAAACCTACATGGAATCTTTCCTATTTCCTTTTTTGTGTCCAAATGAAGAGAAGAGAAAACTCTGTAGGATTTAGTGTTTCCTGATATTCTTGGGTCTGTCCTGTCAGCTTCCTGAAGCTGAATCCCTGTTACATTATCTCCAAAGTACAAGAATGTAGGGCTCTTAAGTGTCTCTAAAGGCTAGGAACCTGGAGCAGCTCACTTTTCCAGATCCTTTCCATTTATCACTCCTGCTATAATCTCAGCATTCTGGAAAAGAGTAAATATAGTCCCTTAGGCCTCACAGCTGCTTGAATTTAAAAGTAGCACTTCCAGCCTTTTTTCCCCCCTCTAGTCTCAAACTGGTTTAGGCACTATATCATGTAATTTGCATTTTAGATGGCTATTAGGCAGGTAACTATTAGATCTATTCCAGGCAGCTAAGTGGGAACTGGGTATCAGGCAGCCCATGCTTGAAAGGAACAACCAATCAGACACTGGCAGACAAGCTCCAATGGTGTCTCACAATCACCCAGTGATTGATGGAGTCACCAGCCAATCTCCAAAGGACAAAGTCCCCAAACTTCCTCTGCCCACCTCAGACTATAAAGTTGCTGCCCAGTGGGGGCCATGTGCCACTTCCCCTTCCCACCCTCACTCTGACTAGCCTGTGAATCTGGCCCAAGAGCTGCCGTTCCCAATAAAAAGATTTTTGTTCAACCACCTTAGGTTTGATCCCCCTTTTTTGAACACCCACACCTGAATTTACACCTGCGTTCTGATTTTTTACAGTAACTAGTAGGCATTTCCTTTCCTTTTGCAAATGAACTAAGCTGAAAAATGATGTTAAAGTTTATATTTTAAAATGAGGTGTTTTTCTTGGGCATTTCTGGGTTATGCAGGCTGGTGGTGAACCTGGAATAACTTGTGAGAATGAAGCTCCCACCTCAGTTATGTGGATGTCCTTCTTCAGGGGCCTTCTCACAGTCAGCAACCCTGCCTCACCTTACCCTATACCCTGCTGGATTTATTGCTGCCTTACCAGCAAGGACACAAAGACCTTTTTTTGGCACATGCCAAAGACCTAAGGGAATCCAGACTTAGTGGCATTACTGGTATTCCTCTGGCCACTATAAAATTTAATGCCCCACAGTAGAGAAGCAGCCCATAGTCTAAGGGAGGATATTTGACAACTAATTGTGCCTTTAAAATTTGCCTTAGACAATTCCCTTTCCTTTAGTTCTCATACTCACAAGCCCATGATTCTATATTATGCTCCTCAATTTGAAGTGGGAGGCAAGGTTGTTAGTGCTCTGGGTGAAATTCCTTATTAGAGAAGATAAACAGTTTGGTTTCCTGAACTTGGAGAGATGAGAGGTGGTTTACTCTGAGGCAGAATATATTGATTTCTTCCTGCCAGATGAGGAGGTTACAGAAGAAAAGATGTTAAAGCTAGGGGTGCTCTATCTTGGCAATCTTTCACAAGGGGCCCCTGTTTAAGAGGTGGATATTGGGGACAAAGTAGAAACATTTCAGAAGAGGGAGGGACTGCTTACTTCACGCTCTGGGGATTAATGGGTCACTTCTTTCCCAAAGACCTTAGATCAATACCTAGGGGATTGAGTACAGAAGTTCTGGTCTTTGATCTGTGTCCATGAGCAACTTTATCAGGAGAGAATCTGTCTGTGTCCTGGGAACACTTTTGTTAGCAGAAAGAATACAGCACCTTTGTTGGTTAGAGAGAGAATGTCAAGTTGATATGCATATCTCTGGTGCAGGGGAGCTCTTTGTCCTCTTAAAAGAAAAGGACCAATTTCCTCCTATGGACCCAAAATTCCAACCACCCTGACTACCTGACTTTCCCCCTGGTTCAACTTTGTGATCTGAGCAGAAAATAATAGATACCCTGAGGTGAACCAGAACCAGAAGTAGTCCTGGCCACTCCCATCAGAGTTAGTGAAAATGAGGAAGTGATGACAGTTTATAAAGACTCTTTGTAATGAAACCAAGGGACACCAAGGTAAGCAGAGCAAACAGAGTTTCTTTAAGAAGATAACATGGCAGACTTCCCTCAGGTAGAGAAAGGAGCCAAGAGCTCATGGAGGGGTTAAGTCTGCCCTTTAATATGACACCTTCTCCTCAGTTGGTCATTGCTTCCCTACCTTTGCACCTAGGACATGGGCATGGAGAATTCTGGTCAGGTACAGTCTTTGGTTCATGCCCCAGGCACCAATAGAAAAAATGTGGTTCCTTCCTTAGCAGAAGGAAATCTCTGCATTTGGACTCATTTCACCAGGCCCTTCTCATTAGCATTGGGGGATGTCAAATTGATGTTAAAGGAGAAGAACCAGTTTTCCTGTGATTGACTCGAAGATTCTTACTGCTCTGACTGCCTAATTTTTCCCCCTTACTGCTGTAAAAGATGGGAAATTGGGTGATGACTATTATTTGGCTACTTCTGGCTGAGAAGGGACAAAGAGGGGCAAGCAGTTTGGGTTTTCTTCTAAGAATGTTCAGATCTATAAAGGGGTCTATGATAAAGGCCAACTGGAGTGCTGTAGGCAGTCAGAGTAGTTATAATGTTCGATTCAATCAAAGGAAAACTAGTTCTTTTCCTTTAATGTCAATTTGATATCCCCAATGCTAATAAGGAGGGTTTGGCAAGATGAGTCCAGGTGCAGACACTCCCTTCTGCTATGGAAGGAACCACATTCTTTCTATTGATGCCTGAGGCATGAACCAAATACTAGACCAGAACTCCCCACACCCGTGTCCTAGGTATAGGAGAGGAAAGCAATGGCCAATTAAGGAGAAGGCATCATATAAACAGGGCAAACCTCACTGCCTCTTTGGCTCTGTCCCCTTCTCCCACTTTGGGGGAAGTTTGCTCTTTTCCCTGTGCTTTACTTTCTATAAAATAAAGTCTGTCTACTATGCTTGCCTCAGTGTCCCTCAGTTTCTTTCTTCAACTCTGAGAGGACATGAACCCAACATCCACAAAACCAGCATTAGATGGGGGTATGTCTGGGGTATGGATAAGTTTGCCACCACCAAAGTAAGTTCTCTGCAAGGTGCAGCTTGCCTCTTTCTGTCTCTTTCTTTCTAGAGGACAATAAACTGGGCATCCATCAGCCACTTAAACACAATTAGTGTAACTGATAGTCTTAAGTCTCAGATGACAGATTTCATGTCCTTTTACAGTTCTTAATCCCCTGCCTTTTGGTCAGGCATGTTAGGCTCTGTAAGGGTCATTTTCAACTTCTCTAACCTGGTTTTTAGAGTGTCTCGTGTTAGTAGACAGTTGCCCTCTGATCCTGGTTAACTTTGGATGTGAGGATTTGAGTGAAAGAGTGAAGCAATTGAGAGATTCTAGCCAAGGCCACTCCCTGGTGGATCTCAAATCTTCTCCCCAGACCTCCTCTCCCAACATCCCTTAGGGGTATTCTACAAATAACCAGTCAATTGGATGGTGCTGAGTGAACACCCCAGAACTAAGCAGCTACGTGTGAGCCAAACTCTTCTTCTGAAGCTCACTCCTCCCGAGCACCCCCTTTCCTCACCAATCACACTCTAACCATTGAGAAAAGGATATTTTACATAGAATGGATCATAAGGAAGGGTCTAAGTCCCCTCTCTTCATAAACTGGGCCTTTACAAAATTGTAGGAAGATAACTCTGTGCTTTTTCTTTAGTTGATGAATTCTTTAAAAACCAGGCACTTAACTGTCAGCTATCAAGGTTGCCAATCTTAAGACTCAGGTGACAAGCTTGTTAGGCAAGCAGGAATGGTCTCCATTCACCTAAGCATTGGGAATGTTGGTCCAGATTTGCTTCAGTTTCCTTTCTGTGGGAGAAAGCTGGTGCATGGGACAGAGGAATTCTTGTGACAACGAAAGCAACTGAGTGGGGCTACTCTACAGTGCTGCAAGAAGGTCTCTTGACAAGTGTCTGGCCCTGACAGCCCTCAGGGGTACCAGCATCCACCACTATCTGTTTTTCTTTGTTTCTGACTGGCCTGGCCCGATGGTGGAGGGAACCTCACTCAATGAATCTCAGATTCAATAATAATAAAATAATAATAATATACTTGCAAAAATGCAGTTCCATGTTGCTTTCATGAACAGTTAGCAATATACATTCCTGATAGAAATAGAGAAAATAAGGGCATTTTACCAAATGAAACAGCAATATTCTTTAGTTTGCAGTATATATTAAACAAGTATTTATTGAATGAATAAGTAAATTCATTTCTCAAAGTGCATTCCAATATCCAGACATACAAAAATTTAAAATCCAAAAGTGAAGTTATAGTACACTGAATAAAAAACAACTTAAATAAATTATTTTTAATGATTTTTAATATACCTTTGAAACTAGAAACTGAGAAAGAATTATCCAGACTTTTAAGGTCAATGATTTTATTTACATTACTGAAACCTGAAACACATTTATATTATAAATAGGAATTCATCAAATTCCAAAGATATTTGACCACTAATTTAACTATAGTGTCCAATTAAAATAAATTAAGGAAGATATTTGGTTATTAAATGCATATGAAAATTAAAAATTAGGGACAGAGAGAGAGAATCAATTTTATTTATTTGTTCATCTGGACTTTTTTTCTTCAACACTTAGCTGTGTATATGGTACTGGGGTTTGAACCAGGGTCCTCACTCATGCCAGACACACACTCCAATCACTGAGCCACCACTCCATTCCTACTTTGTGACTTTGTAAAAGTACTATATATTATTAATATTTTCTTAAGAAACATGCTCCTGGCTGGCCAAGCTCTGCTTGAATAAGTATCAAACAAGGCATAATTTATGATCAAACAAGGCATAACTGAGATAGGAGCTAAATAACATCTATTTTGAAAAGTAAAAGGTCATAATTTCATTTTTCTTTTTATCAAATGTGCATTTAAATTCTTGATGGTTTTAAAAATTAAATAATATCAGGGGTAAACATAATTTTTACAAATACAGTTAATAAATACAAATATCATTCATATGTATCATTAGTGGATGAAATAGCAATATTTTTTAGTTTGTAGTATATATTATACAAATATTTGTTGAATGAATAAGTAAATTCATTTTCTCAAAGCACTCTAATATCCAGGTGTACAACTATTTAAAATCCAGGAGCAAAATTGTATTATACTAGAAAACAACAGGTTAAAATAAATTATAATTGGGGCTGGAGCAGTGGCTCAGCAGTTGGAGTGCTTACCTGGCATGTGTGAGGACCTCAGTTGAAACCCTAGCACCACATATACAATTAAGTGTTGGAGAAACAAAGGCCAAAAGAATAATTAAATGAAGTTTATTTTCTTTCTCTGTCTCAATCTCTCTCTATCTCTCTCTCTCTCCAAAAAACTTATAATTTTATAATTTGTTATAAATAATATATATCATTTGTTATGAAACCACACAAGTTTTTATGGAAGTAACATTAACATTAATATCACCCTTATACTTCCCATAAAAGAAAAAGTCTGAATAGTATCCTAGAAAGACAAAACATTTCCTCTTAAACTATGTCATGCAAATGCCTTCTGACCAGTAGCGGTATTATGGACCTTAGATCAAGATGTAAACCTCTCAGAGTTTCTCTGTGATGGAGGTAGGACCAGCATATAGAAGACAGAGTATAAAAGAATATTTTATCATATCTCATTTTAATTTTTAAGAAATTAATAAATGCCCACAAATAAATGTATAATATCCATAGGATGAAGGGAAAATTATTTTTTGTGTGTCATGTATGCTTCTATAATTAGTGTCATTTCACATCCATGGAACTTATTTTTTTAAGATTTCAGCCATCCTTGTGGGATTCTTCTATATTACTTTCATCTTGATAAGCCCAATTGATCTTAATCCCCTTTTATTTCATTTGACAAGTTGCTAAAAGAGGTCTCAGAAGAATGGGGTCAATGTGTCTATAAACGAGCTTCCATTCATGTGAAGAGATGTTAAGTATTATTTACTATACTGACAAACAGAAGAGGATGTTCTGAGAGGATAAGATGGACTATGAAGCACATGGAGAGATTAGGACAAAACAGCCATGTAAAATCACCGTAAGAAACAGATTTGCTCTAACACCCTTGATGAAGAAATAGTATGACAGATGCTCATGTTCACCAAACCATGTGTGCTGTGCCTTATACAGCAGCCACTTGATAAAGGTTTTTGACAGGCTAGAAACACACTTCAAAACAATAGAATTCAGTTCATGTGTTTAATTGAGAATTTATCTCTAAATATTATATTTGTTTCTAGTTAAGATTTTATGCTCTTCAACTAATCAAAATATCAGTTGCATAAGGTATTATTTCTTCATAGGTGTGAATTGGCCATTTTGTTTTATTTTGTGAGGGGGTTACAGATTAAGGGAATTCTTTAGACAACTACACACATTCTTTAGTTGTGAATGCTTAAGGAATGCTTCAATAAATGACAGTAAATTAATCGCAAGAAATTTAAAGATTGTCTTTATATTTTGACTAATCTAATAGAAATAAAATGGCAATATGTAGGGGCAAATTTTATATACCTTGGATCAAATAATAATAGTTACTGGATTACAATATGTAGAATTTACATAATCATAAAAGAGTCAATCCAAGTTTAAAATCTACTAAACATTCTAAGTTTCCCCAATTCATCACCATCATAGAAATACCTGCTTGGAATAGCATATTTTATAATTGTATTCCATGTTCACTTATGTTAGAATTTCTTTTATTCTTTTGTGTTAGCTAACATTTTGGTTCACTAAGACAAAACACACCATGAACCAAAAGCAAATACACATCGCACACAAAAGTGCCTGCCGGATTCTATGAATTTTTCCAGGATTTCTCTAAAAGTACTATTATATAAGACAAATACAAAGATTCTGAGATCTAATATCAATATCTACTATTGAATAACTATTTAGTAACAATGGGCTATCCTAACACTCTACTGACACAGTACTATTCAAGGTAACTAATTTATAATTGAATGTTACTGTTTGCTTTTGATATGTAACCACCCTAAAACTCAATGACTGAAAACAGGAATTAATCACTCACAATCTGTGGGTTGTCTGTATGGGGTAGAAAGAGTTGACTGTTTTCTACTGACATTGCTTGGGTTTATCAATTCATCAGTCTTCCAGGAACTGATTTGTCTATAATGAGCTAACTCACAGGTCTGAGGGCTGGTACTAATGATCTCCTATGGTTATGACCAGCAGGCCCTCCTGGAATTATTCACCTGATGGTGCTCAATTTTCAAAGTAGCAGCAAAGCAAGGCAAGGTCAAAACACAAGCATCTTTCAAGTCCATCTTTGTCTCACATGTACTCTTACCATTTCATCCAAAGCAAGTCATCCAATGGTCAAAATGATTATAAATAAATTATAAATAATATATTATAATAATAAATTATAAATAATATATTATAAATAAATATGATTCGGATTATAATTAAAAACCAAAATGATTAGGTAGCCATTGAGTAGATAGTTATGAAGATGCTTTCAAACATAAAAAATATTGAACATATAAGTAACAGAGTAAAAGTGTTAATATATATTGTTTTCCTCATGTGTTTTATTTTTTTTAAAGAGAGAAAATAATTTTTTATTTATTTTTTCACCTTTTTTTTTTCCTCAACCACTTTGTTACATATGTGGTGCTAGGGTTTGAACCTGGGTCCTCGCACACACCAGGCAAGTGCTGTACCACTGAGCCACTGCTCCAGTCCAGCTCATGTGTTTTATATAGTTTTATGTATGTACCAATGTGTGTGGTACGTGAAGAAAATAGAGTTGGCATCCTTGACTTAATAGAAAACTATTTTAAAGTAGTAAATATTTATATCCATATACATTATATTTGATATGCAATAACACTCTTTGAAATAATGACATTCTGAAGCCATTTTAAAAATCTAAACTGAAAGAAAAATATATAAAATTCAGTCATTGGATTTGGTCTGTGCATTAATAGGTTACATAGCAGAATCAGTCAATATATTAAGGTTTATGTGTTCTCTTGGTAGAAAGTTACTACAAATATGCAGTAGGAAGTAGATGGAATTAATTTATATCTAAAATTAAAAGATGTTTTCATGGTCCAAATCAAACAGAAATGCTTATTTAATATTCATATTAAGATAATTGGTTTAATACTTTACTTTTCTGTATATAGACATCTAAGAAGAGGAAAATAAACTCCATGTTTTAGTTATATTAGGTAACATGTTATTTATATCTCATCTATTTCTAGGTGAAATATATTTCTCAAATATCATTAAGTAAATTTTAACTTGACTTTCCCATCAAATTATTAGTATTTCTAGAAAATCCATCTCCTTTGCCCTGATGCAGAATTACTCAAAATGCAACTCTAAGTTATCAAGCTTAGAAAATTGAAATGGAAATTTAGATGTAGGCTGTTTTCAGTGCAGTTAGGAAGCATGCAATTGTAATTGAATGCTCAGCAGCAAACACTGCTTGAGCCTGAAGGCCTTTTGAATTTTTGTTAAGCAACTCACGTAAATGATTAAAGCATTTGGCAATGCTGTCTTCTCTTTCCTTCATAAATAAAGAAAATGTTAGTAGTATTTAACTTTGACCCAGAAATGCAATGCTGCTCTCACTGTAAAATGTCAGCTCCATTTATGAAGTTAAAGATAGATATATCAGGTCAGACTTGCATTGTATTGTTTTAATTGAAGAGAAATGCTGAATAACATATACCATAATGAAAGCAAAGCTACTGGAGTATTCAGAAAAAATATAATGTTAATTTTTTATTTGATTCTTTATTGGTTCTTTTTTAGATGTACGTGACATTAGAATATACCATTACACAATTATAAAAACACAGAGTATAACATTTTCAAATTCAGTCCTCAGTATTTCTCCTTCTCCTTCTTTCCTCAGGCCTCCTGTTCTTTCTAGATATACATGACAATAGAATAATTAATGATATAATTTTAGAAGTATAGAGAATGAATTATTTCAATTCCATCTCCATATTTCCCCTCCCTGGTCCTCTTCGCTCTACTCTACTGATCTTTCTATTAGTTACCAATAGTGTTTTTTTTAATTTGTTGACTTGTTGATGAGCATATTGATGAGATTCATTATGTTATGTTCATATATGAATATAGTAAAATTAAGTTTGATTCAATCCAAGAACTTTCCCTATCTCATCTCTCCTTCCTCCTTCAGTTTCCTTCCCTTTTGTCTATTCCTTTGTCCTTTTCCTTATTTTGGGTTAACTTCAGCATATTAGAGAGAACATCAACTTTTGGTTTTAAAAAATTTTTAAATTTTATTTAGCATGATGTATGTTTATGTCTCAAAAAGAAGTACAATTGAAACTGAGCTAAATGGATAGGAAAGTTACTAAGCTATCATTTTAATTTCTGAAGGAGATTTCTTATATTTCATATATGCCGTAAGACATTTCCAAACATCAAAACATTAGGTTTGCTAATACTATTCCCAGAATTTCAATGTGTCATGATTCCTGATATTGTTCTAACAACTGAGGAAATTGTGAGAAATAGGAAGTCTGATGGTCCATTATCAAAATGTAGCCTTAAGGTTTGCAAATAAAAGGAAGCCATCTTAAGTCAGGGAACCATGAGACTATAAGGAAGCCATGTTTAAAACTCCCCAACTTACTAAAAGGAAGCCAGTTTAAAACTCCCCAACTTCTCCTTACACCTGTAAGCACTGCCCATTCCCTGTAACCCCCTAACCCTTTCTGGTACCTTCACCATCCTATATTAGCCAATCATATAGGTGGTAGTTACCCTTGAGCTTCTCCAATCAGAGTGAAGGGCAGAATTAAACAGACTGGGGATAAATACCCATGAATTTCCGTTGCACATGTGTGTGATTCAGAATCAGCTTTCCCCCGCTTGAAAGCCCATCCTCCCATGGGAGTAAAATCTATCTTGTTCACATACCTTTGGCCATGTGGTTATTTCATCGCACACCCGATATTTCTAACAAAATTCAGAGAATTTTAAAATAGCAACTCATTCAACATGCTTGACATAAACAAACAAGGACTCTAAAATCATGCTTATAGTATGGATAATGATTAATAAGGAAGAAGAAGAAAAGCAATTGGAATAGTTAGCATTTCACATTTTTTCACATGCTCTGATTCTCAAACTCATCATATAGGGAAATCTATTATATGGGCATGATATTGATTGTTTTTTTGACCTCTTAGTCTGTATTACTTTCTGAACTTTTTATGATCTCTTTTCCATAAATTCTGAAAAATTATTTGATAACTATCACAATCACAACTTCTAAATATATTCCTTTTCTGTTAGAATTAAAAAATTAATTTTGGTTTGTTTAGTTTTTTTTTCTTATGGTATGGATGAGAGAACCCTGGGCCTCATACATGCTAGAAAAGTACTCTATCACTGAGCTTATCACCTATTCCTCAATTAGTTGTTTGTTTGTTTTCAAAACCTTGAATATAAAAATATTATGTCAGAATGGGCTTCAAGAGGGGCTGGAGTAGAGGCTCAGCAGTTACAGCATTTGCCTGGAATGTGCAAGGATGTGGTTTCAAACCCCAGTACACTAAAAAAGATCAGAGCAATGAAAGCCACATAAAAAGCTAATAAAATTGATTCTCTCTTTCTCTTTCTCTCTCACTGTCCCTCTCTTTCTTTAAAACAAAAACAAAAACAAAAACAAAAACAAAAACAAAAAAGAATGGGCTACAAGAAACAGACCTGGAATCTCTTATTGTTCTTATTGGTAACTGGATTAGGTGAAAATGAAAAGTGAAGTCTACTTGGTATCAAGAAAATTGTATCTGGCTGCTCATTACTTACAAAGTGAGACAATTAATAAAATTATCTAATGAATGTGGAAACCAAGTTATGAATGGATGAAATAGAATTGCCAATACTTTAAGAGAATGTATATAACATGAAGAACACAACCACTACTGAGTGATAAGGATAAAGCAAAACAATCCAAAGAGCTTGGAGAAAAACTCCAAAATCAAATTGAAAAGTTTTAGAATGAAGATACAGACTGATATCCAGAAATTTCCTATATTTTGCTGATAAAAGTGTCATCTTTCATGATTAAAAATATTTAACACCTTAGGAATTATTCTAGTCAGGAGAAAATAACGCTGAATCTAAGGAGGAAAGACCTTACAAATGTAGAGCTGATGTTTTAGTTGGAGAAGGCAGATAAAAGCAAAATATGATTGACAGGCATATAAAAACATAGGTAATTGATGATAGTTTTATATATTTATTCCTTCACTAATTTTAGGATAAAAGAATGATAAACAACGGCATGCATGTGTGTATATGTGCATATGTATGCATAATTAGAGAATGTCAAAGATAAATCGTTTTCTTTAGGTGATTAGGGAAGGTGTCCCTGGTAATTTGACACTTAAGAAAGACTAAAGGAAGTATGGGAATGAATTATATTGTTATCTGGGAAAAGAGTGCTCAAAGCTAATGGATTAGCAAATATAAGAGCATTAAGGTAGGATCATGTCTGACATTTTACAGGGAAAACAAAAAGAATGGAGCAGAGTGACTTGAAGTATGCAGGAGATGAATAACTTTTTAGGATTTCTCTAATGCTTTGACTTTTACTCAAATTGAGTGATATGGAAAGCTAATAGAGCATTTACATGAGAAGACTGATGAGAGTTAATTTACAATTTTAAAAGGTAAAAGTCATTATCAATCTATTTGTAATAGATGCTGGTGATAAAGGCAGAAATAATTATATTTATTGAGAAGAGGATATTTTACCTAAGAAATCAGAAGAATAGAATTGTGACTTACCATGGAAGGGGAAAATTGTGCAGGTGATGCAAATCAGTAGGGAATCAGAAACTACAAGTTCAGTATTGGACAATGTGATGGTTAATTTTATGTTTCAACTTGGTTTGGCTAAATGATGCCCAGACAGCCATTAAAACCTTATTGCTGGATATGTCCATGAGGATATATTGCAAAAGAATAACATTTGATTCTTTCTACTGAGTAAAGAAGACCTACTCTCCCCAATGTCATTGTGTATCATCCAGTCTGTTGAGAGTCTAATTAGAACAAAAAGACATAAAGAGAGCTAATTTGTCCTAGAAGTTTCAGAAGCCATGAATGTCAACACCAACGGATCCAGAAAATGGGATACAGTGAGAAGAAGGGTGTCTGTGCACCAGGAAGCAGGACCTCAGAAGACACCAACTGTACTAGGACCCTGATCTTGAGCTTCTCATCCTTCTCCAATGTGAGAAATGAATTTATAAACCACACAGTCTATGGCATTTTGTTATAGCAGCCTGGATTAAGACAAGAAAGGTTGAAGTTGAGATCCTCCCTGGATTTTTTTATTTATTTATAATTTTTTTTTTAAGAGAAAAGGATAGAGAGAGAGAGAGAGAGAAAGAAAGAATCAATTGTATTTAGTTTTTCACATGGCTTCCATTGCTCTGACACTTAGTTGTGTACGAGGGTGCTGGGGTTTGAAATCCATGTACTTGCACATGCCAGGTAAGTGCTGTAACCGCCGAGTCACTGCTCCAGCCCTATCCTCCCTGGATTGATACTAGAACATACTGAGTATGAAATTAGCTACACGAGTGCAGAGTTTGAGATTACCTACAGATGTAACTTGGAAAGGTTTCACCTTTAAACTGTGTTTAGAAACATTAGATTAAGGTGATTTACAAAAGATGTCCAAAAGTGGCAACAGGCCTTTCAGTGTTTACAAGGAAGGTAGATGTGAAGAAATCATCTAAGGAGACGATAAAGGATCAGTTACTTACTTAGAATGACAACATTTCAGAGAGTAGAATTCCAGAAGTCAAGTATAGAAAATAAAGACCAATAAGATGAGGACTGAGATTTGACCATTTGTGATAGACAAAATTACTATTTCCCATGTCTCACACTCTCTCTCAATTGGAATTATACTTCCTATATCCTGTACAGAATAACTTTATAGTACTTTCTCACAGTGGGTAAAATTTATTTTCCGATCACACTGGTGATGTTATTTGTTTCAGTCAATGGGATATTAGCAAATATATGTCATAAAGATCTGTGCAATTTGGTTTGATCTCTCTCACCCCTGTCATTTATCCTGACAAACATATTCTACCATTTGCCATGAAAAAATATTCTATAGTTAACAGCTGGCCAGGGATGGTGAGAGAAATGTAATGGCGAGCTTGAGCCCAATACAAATAGGCAAGTAATCTATAGCAGAACCGCTCATCTATGCCCATCCTAGATTCGTCCAGCTGCAGTCAACATACAGCACATGAACTTGGAAATAAAATAATTTTTGTAAGCCATTGTAATTCTGAAGTTATTTGTTATGAAGCATTTATTTGGCAACAGCTGGATAATTCAATGTTGTATTTGGCAGTTTAAAGTCATATCATTATTTTGCCAATGACATTTTAGAGGAGTGTCTGGAACAAATCCTAATCAGAGTAAAGAAAAAAAATGGGAGGGAAATGTATATAGAATGTATAGAAATGACATGGAGGGATTTCTTTCTTGTGTTCCAAAAATGCATAATCATAGGCTATATTTCACAATTTAATTTTAAAGAATATTTTTGTTTATCAAGCACGCATACATCCTAGGTAGTACAAGGGAAATAAAAGTGTCTTATTGTTTTGATTTACAGCAGCTAAAATTGAATTCTGAATGTAAGGAAAATTTCTAAGACTCAGAACTGCATTGTACCAGTGGCATGATAATCTGTGTAATCTTTTCTGATTTCCTCCACTTAGTTAAATGGAATGCCACTAGGGAGGAAAAAATTATCACTAACACCCTCTTTATATCACTCCTGGGAATATCTTAAATTTAGATCAAGTATTCTTGCCTCAAAAATATGCTAAGGAGCTTAATTAACAGAAAATTATATTTCACACATATATCAAGTATGAAATGCATGCACAGGATATATGCTTAGAAATCTCAGGTAACCTTGCTTTATAAAGCCTATTTACTAAGACATACAAAAATGGCAGTGATTACCTTTTCTTGAGCAGATTAGCAATTTATGTGGAAATTTGCAGATGTTGAATCTCAGAAGTGCTGAAAAATCCTGTTTGTTCTGCACTACACACAAAAAGAATAAAAGCAAAAGAAGAAAAAAGAAAGAAAAGAAATTCCATTTGTAATTTAGCGCTTCTGCTCTTCCCTCTTGATTTTGTAGAGATCTGCTCTCCAAATATCCTACCTTTACATAGGTTATAGTAGGGTATAGGGACAAAGCATGTGAATAAATTTCAGAAGAATGTCAAGGCCACAGTATGCTGATGCAGTTGGAGCATGAGTCTTTTGCACAGGGACATGGTGGAGTTGCCACCAAAACCATTGGTATCACCTTCACTGGAATTAGTTGTTCTTGTTGAGGAAACAATTTATATATTTGGCTTAAAGTTGTTCAGTTATTTGCATCACTCCTTGCTGCTTTCATTCTTGAGAAAACAGTCTTTTCATTTTTCATATGTCATCCTGATATGTGAATATGCAGGCTATTCAAATAGAGATAATATCAGGTATCTGAAATGTGTCACAAGTCATTTTTAAGACAGAAAAAAATGCTAAATGGACAAAAAAAGAACAGTTACCATTTACTCTATGAATGTATTTTTTTTAACTATATGCTTTTTTTTTTAAGAGAGAGGGACAGTGAGAGTGAGAAAGAGAGAATCAATTTTATTTGTTTCCATGTGGCCTTTGTTGCTCTGAGACTACATTGTGTATGTTTTGCTGGGGTTTGAACTCACGTACTTGCACATACCGGGCAAGTGTCGTAACCATTGAGTCACCGCTCTAGCCCCTAACTACACATTTTTAAGGTGATAGGATTAAAATGTATAGGTATATCATTATCGCACAGGGCATTATCTCATGGATTGAAAATATGTTTACCAAGAACATTGGTTAATTAGGAAACTGGTTAATGATCTCTTCATTCAGAGAGTTTTAATTTCAGTGATGAATAAATAAAATAATTGTAGATTGTACCAGAAGCAAAAAAGTAAACAGGGTGATAATATTCATCAAGTGACTAGATGAAGTTGCTATTTTGAGTAGTTGGTTGAATAAAAGTCTTTTCAGAAGAAATGACAAACTGAGCTAAGAGCTGGCTCATGAGAGGGTGTCAGTCAAACAAACTTTGTAGGAAAGGGATTCAAAGCCAAAGGAACCTTAAATGGAAACACCTGAGACATTAATGACCTTGACGTGTTTCAGGTAATGACTGTGAGAAACAGAAAGTCCAGAGATGCATTTTCAGGATATAGTATTCAATTTTAATTGGGTCCAATTATAGCCATTTTAATTACAGCCCTTACTTTTGCCCACCCCAATTTTAAAATTAGCTAATCGCATAAATTGTTCTCATGAGGTCCTCCAATCATGGCGAAGGGCAGCACTGTGCTGTGGATAGAAGCAAGCCCACTGCCCTGCCAGGCGTGTTTGCTGGCTGGGTTCCTTGTGGCAGGATAGAAATGCCGTGCCCATGCACTTTCAAGCGCATGTTTGATTCCTTGTGGCACCTCAGTATTTCTAACAGATTTATACACTACTAAAATGTGGAAATGGAAAGAGTATTAGGCCAGAAAAATAGATAGGAATTAGAACATATATGGAGTTTGTTTTTCCTTTGAAAAGCATGCATTATTTCCTTTAGTAGTACTGATAATGTTTGAAATAACAAATTAACCCAGTGAAAAGCCGGGTAATGATTTGTGAGAAGATAGAAGTGTTAAGAGAGTGAAATCACATTGCTAAATGACTGTAGACATTAAAGGCTGCTTCTATAAGATCAAAACTGTAATATCTAGGGGGAAAACAAACTACTTGGCAAGCAAGCCTTTGTGATGGAGAACGCAGGGTGCAGGGAGGCTCATTTCATGATGAAGATCCTTACCCACTCTTGCCAGGGCCACAGGGGCAACTTTCCAGCTAGGACATTGGAGGCCATCAGTTTCTTCCCCTCCTGCCAGTAAAAACTCAGGCTCTAAGAATAGGTCAAGATGACCGTTTAGCTGCTCCAACAAGCTGACAGCCATAGTGGCCTCAGTTCCAGACTTTAGAGTGAGAGTCAGCATACAAATCAGTTTTCCACAGAATAAAAGAAGAGGCAATGATTTTAGTTTCCTTAGATTTTTTCATATTGCAAAAACAGATATGGCGACTTCTAAGTTATTTCCATGTTGGAGCTGAAAGTGGAAATTCTTTTCCTATTTGTTTTTCACTAAATAAGTTACTATCTTCATACATTTTCCCTTTCACCCTATTCCTCTGGCACTGAGGTATTCAATGGAATTTTTCAACATCATATTTTTTAAAAGGTGTTTAATATCATAAGTACTTTCTCAAGGAATCTCAATAAATAATCCCTATGTCCTGTACTTTATTTTTGTCTTTATTTTGTTTGCAGTTTTTCTTTTGTTCATAATAAGTGATTAATATATCCTTAATTGGATGAATGTTTGATTGATTAATAAAAATAAATATTAAAAATGTGAATGAGGAATTCACTATGCCATAAATTAAGCTTTAAAATTAGTTTAATACTTAGATTTTTCATGATATAAAGCAAAGAAGATGATAATTTTAAATACCCACCATGAATGCTTTAGGCTAAAATAACCCCCTGGAGATTGTGGTTACCATGGTGATATCTTTCACACTAAAATGTATATACAGTCACCAACAGCAAGTTTATGAAAGTCAGTATGGGAATTAAATGAATTACAAAAAGAATATCAATTTTTGATTATTTAACGTAGACCCTTATCATTTGGTATCATTCTATGAGCTTAATGATAAGCCTTCAAGTGAAATTTTAATACAAAAAATAATACAATTCAAAATGAAGATACAGAGGGAAGATGTGCCCACAAATCCAACTTTATGTGGTATACAACACGTCATTCATGTTCATTTCTTCCTTCAGAGTAATCATAGATTGTTATTTCCCCCTAATGTGTAGCTAAAGCAAAAGAAGTAATTCTAAAACATAATGCTGGTACACAGACACCACATTCATATTCTGTTATTTGGAGGTGGTATGCTTTAACAAAGTTCTGCCCGTGAAATAAAAGCATATATTTTAATATGAGTCCTTCAGACTCAATTCAACCTTCATTGGACTTCTAATTAAATCAGACTTCTCCAAAAACTCTCATGTTTTCTTAAAATCAATTGATGAGAGAAAGGCTCAGATCTCTGTATACACCTAACAAGGAATAAATTCCCCATAAAACTACCAAAGTAAGTGAAATATTTTATTTATGAGGACCCAGTTTCTCAGTCTCTAGGAAATTTTAAAGAGAAAATTTTGGAGTAGGAATTAACTCTTTCAGACTGTTCAATCTCTGAATACCCTGAAGAAGCAATAACTTGACTCGGAATAGATGGTGATATAATGCAGAGACCCGGACTGGATTTTAATCTGGTTCAGACATTAATTTACTGGTATAGTTTCTGAGCCTCACACACACACTTAAATCATATAAAGGCTAAACTTATTTACTTTTGTTCATCCCTTACATTCAATGTTTTAAATATTTTTTCCCAGTAATTAGGCTCATTCAGTAAGATGCATTATTTAAAAGGCAGCATTATCATAGTGGTACTCATAATAATACTGAGATCATCTGTTGATCCTAATAGTTATGCTATGAAAACCATAGTTAGGCTTTGACTTCAGTTAACAGCTCCATCTAGCGAGCTACTGTTTTTTTTCCCTTTGATTTAAATCAGCTGTTATTAAAGAAAAAATAATTTTGATAATTCAGTTGAAATTTTTGATGCTTCCCTTTTGCACTGTCTGCCTGTTTTCATGATGCCTCTTTCATGAGAAATATCTCTAATCTTTTTCATTCTTGACACATTATACCTTTGTTTAATTACTTCCTTGGTGGAGTGATAATAATTTGACATAGGTGGATTCATGCTCCTGGGTTTAACACGGTGAAGGTGTTACAATATTACTAGTCTCAGGAGCCCTGTCCTTTCTTTCCTTTATTTTTTCCCCAGGGTAGTTGAAAACTAGATAGCTAATCAAGACCAATTTCAAGAAATCTGCATCCCTAGGTCAAGCAAAGGTTTGCTGTTTGAGACAGTTATTTTGTTGCTGTGACAAAAAGATCTGACAAGAACAATGAGAGGAGAGGAAGTTGATTTGAGGCTCTTGGTTTCGGAGATCTCTGTCTGTGGGTGGCCAACTCCATTGCTGTGTGCCGGCAGTGAGGCAGACCATCATGGCATAAGGGTGTGGATGAGGAAAGCAGCTCAGGGCATGACAGTCAGGAAGCAGAGTGAGAAAGCTGGCTCACAGGGACAAAATATAAACCCCAAAGGCACACCTTAATGTTCTTCCTGCTGTAGCCACACCCTACCTGCCTACAGTTACTGCAGTTACAGTTAATCCATATCAGCAGATTTGTCCACTGATGTGGTTATAACACTCATTATCTAATCATTTCACCTCTGAATGTTCTAGCATTGTCTCACAATTGAGCTTTTGGGGACACCTCGTATCTAAACCATAACACCTGTCTTCTGGGAAATGTTATCTATAGACTCATCTGTTTCTGTCGTCTTATATGCACCCCAAAGTGAGAGGGGCAGTATGTCCCACTGAATGAGATCAGGTAAGGATTTTCTTTGGAAAGACAATCCCCTGAATGAGCAGGTTCCAAGCTCCAGACTTAAGTATGCCCATAGGGCTGCATAGAAAGGCTGCTTATCCCTGCAATTCCAAGTTGAAAAGCCTGATTGATAAGTGTTTAGATCTTCCACATTACTTCCATACCTGGTATCTTCTTTTTAAGTCCTACAGAAAAATAAAATAGTGTGATTGTGGAAGAAGCATACATTTCCCTTTCAAATTCCTTGAATGACAGTTCATTGGCAAAAAAAAAGGACAAATAATTCTAGTCACGTATTTACCAAGTTCCATTTAATGTTACTTTTGGAAACATTGCCTTTTGGTAAATTAACAACTTGATCTAAATGATTTATTTGTTTCCAAGTGTCATTTTGTGGTGTAAAAGAATGCATCTTATATAAATGTACTATAGGAAATTACAAATAATTCAAGTAAAATCTCTTATATAAATAAATGTTTTCAACATTTCAGAACCAAATCCTATAATTTTCTCTGTGAACACCATGACTCAAATACCATAACTTGAACTATTTTTCCACTTATACTTAAACAAAAACACTTGCTTTTATAGTCTATATTTAAAATGTGAATGAATATAAAAATGCTCTTTAAATTTCTTTTCATAAAAAGGCTTCTTTAACTAGTATTGATGGGAAATTCAGAGAAGCTAGATAATTTGAGATAGATACAATACTAGAACCAGCCCCATCTAGGGAGACTTGGTGAGATTCATTATAGAAGCAATTACTATGTGCAGGTGAATTGTTAGACTGCAGAAATGCTGCACAGACGTACAGGTATGCTCACTGAGCCTCAGGCTATTCCTAAACTACTTTAACTTATTGTTGACTAGGACACACTTGATTTGCTCTAACTTGAGTTTTTCATGGCTACATGGACCTACAAGCACGTTGTCATTGTTCCTCCTTGACTATCAGTCCCCTAGTCTCCATTCCTCCTTCACATCTAATTTTTTCCTCATAAACTCATTGACTTTGCTTCCTGTTGAATTCAGTTGAAAAGCCCCTTCATCCAAAGATCTGTGCTACGCACTAATTTTGAATTGTTGGGACAGAGACTAAAATTGTCACAGCTGACTTGGGTATTCACTTTCCGCTGCATGCTGAGAGAGAAAAGGTGAGAAAACAGTTCAAATAATACAAATAGAGCTGCCACTTTTATAACAAAATACCTAGAGATTTATAGGTATTGTTTTCTTTGTTTATTCTATTTTAGGTTCATTGAGATTTGTCAATCTTGAGATTTATTTCTGTCATCAAATTTGGAAAGTATTGCATTGTTTTGTCCAATTTCTTTTTGTCCCAATTATGTCTCACCCATTTCAGACTCCAGTTGCACAGCAGTTATATCTTTTACCTTATTTCACAGAGGTCTGCCTATATGATTGATTTAGAGAGCTCTTTGACAGCTTGTGAAATGGGATTGCTATTACAAATTTTCTTTCTTTTGTATGTGTTCTTAATTCTGTATAGAAGATTATTTTATAAAATTGTAGGAAAGGCAAAATTTCATATAATTTTACTCTTCTATTTGCTTATTAATTTTAAACAGATTTTTCTAATAACAGATTTGATAGTAGTTTGGATGTTCCAGCAACAGAATTCAACATTTTCCTCATGTTGATAGGAATAATTTTTCTTGAGTGAATTCTTGGTGGTATCTACTGTGGTTTGAAAGTGTTCCTGTCCAAAACCCAGGTGTTCTGATATGGTCATGTTAAGGAGGAGCCTCTCTGAAGTGAGGAGCATTCCCTCTGCAGGAATGGGATTAGGTGCCCTGATAAAAGCGCTTGAAGCAAGGAGTTCATCTCCTTTTGCTCTTCTTTTGTGCTATATAAGGGCACAGCATTTCTCCTACCTGATGGGTGCATCTGTCAGTAGACCACCAAGTGTAGCATCTTCACTTGTTCATGTGCAGGCCCTAGCTCTATAGATAATAAATTTCTGTTCTTCATAAATTATGTTCAATATTCCATTATAACAGCACAAAAGGGACTAATACAGGATAGTATCCCTTGTTCAGGTTAATGTATACATGAAAGTTAAAGGTTCATTCAGATTTAGAAACTGTTGGGAATATATGATTCTTGGAAAATCTGTATATAAGTTGCCCACAGATAAACCTATTATTTCAAATGCTTAAAATTATTCTTTGGTTTTACATTTATGTAAGATAATGAACTAAATTTTTTTAAAAAGGCTTTGCAACATGAACTCTTACACTAGCTGAGATTTATGGTGCCACATAAACATGTTTCTGAAAAAATAAAGTTTACATTTCTAGTTGTAAAATTTGACATCATGAGAATAATAGTTTTACAGCAAATATGAGTAAATATTACAGAGAAAATCTGCAATTCAAGCTGGAGAAAATAATGAGTTTTTGTATGGCCTAAGAATTATATTTTCTTTTTAATGCAAATATACACCTTATTTATGTATACATTTATTTAAAAGCTATACACCACCGTATTAAAATATGTAGGCCTGGTTTTATTTAAGAGCTTGTTTAGCTTCATCACTTAAAATATATATAGAGATTTTTTTGTTGTTGTTGTTGTAGTTTAATGCCTAGGCTCTGTATGTACACTGATACTTCTCGTACCAAAAGGAAATGATTTAAAATGTAATGATATAATGAATCTTGAAGTGCCTTTAGGTTGAAGACATTTTCTTCACACTTTTCCTTTCATTTAATATAATTCCATTTTAAAGGAAAGAAACAAATTTATGATCTGTTTTATTTTCTTTCTTAGAAACCATATTATTATTTATGATCCATTTAAATATCAAGATCTTAATGACTTACAGACATGAATAAAATTTTTACACAAGTACAAATATGCACGGTAGATATTTGCCATTTGCATTTATTTATTTCTTGATCTTCAAAACTTATTTTGTCTCAGTCAAATCCAATATTTCCATCCGTTTTATTTTCTTTCTTTGTTTTGGTACCAGGGCTTGAACCAAGGTGCACTTAACCACTGAGTCACATTGCAGCCCGTTTTTATTTTTTTTAATCAAGGCATGTGTCACAAAGTTGCTTAGGGTTTCACTAAACTGCTGAGATTGGCTTTGAATTTACAATCCTCCTGCCTCAGCCTCCCAAGCCTCTGGGATTATAGGAATGCACCAACATGCCCAGTTTATTTTTATCTTTTAGTTTCATATCTTCTGAAAAAAATATAAAAGTTCATGGATGTGTTTGGATGTGGGTTAAAGTGGTTCACATAAACAGAGCCCATTCTCAAACTGTATTTAATAGACTGACGTGAATAAAAATGAATTGCATACACATACAAATTTTGCAGTGAATCCAAGCAAATTTAACAGCTTTTGTTAAGCAAAAGTGTCATCTGCCATAACAACTCCCACAACTGAAACACATAAACTGCAGACAAAACTTCTTTCATGCTCCAATGTGTGTGTTTATGCCTCAGGATCTGCTAGCACTTCTCAAGCAGAAAACATTTGCTGTTGAAACAAATAGTTCCTTTATAATTCCCCAACTGGGCTGTGAAGACACTAACAATTCTGTTGATTTTATGAACCATCATCACTCATATCTCATCCAAGTAAAAATATGTCATTTTTCCATAGAGAGTTATGCTATCTAAATATCAAATTTAAGAGAAAGCATATCACTTTATATAGCTAGTATATCCCTTTGTATAGTTATACATTAATTCATTTATTGATTTCTCATTACACATGTAGTTTATGTCTACTCTGTACATGGTATTGGGGGTAAAAAATAAGTAAGAAGAAAAGGTGAAAAGTTCACATGATCCTACCCTCAAATCAAGAGTCTGAATACATATAAGATGAACATATGTACATTCAGAATATACAGTGTTCTTATATTTATATATAAAAAATGCCAACATTAAATTTCATCCACTACATGGTAAGTGTCTGACACAGACAATTCTACTAGTAATTTTGAAGAGATTAATCAATCAAAAATGCAAGATTTAGGCAGAAGTATTGAGGGGCTGCTGTAGCACATAGGTTCAGCACTTGCCTGCTATGCTCAAGAACCTGAGTCCAATCCCCAGCACACAATTAAAAAATTAGACAAGAGTATTGAGATTTTCACTTTCAAATAAAAAGCTGGATTTAGATAAAAGAAGAATACCTTTCAGTTAGAAAATTGCAAGAGAAAACATAGAGAATGTACAGGGCATAATAAAGGAATATTGAGTGGAACAGTTTGGCTAAAGTGAATTGTTTATATGAGAATAAGGAGCAATGCTACATGTACCATTAGACACCATATAGAAGACTTTCAAATCTTGGAACACTTTTACTAAGAATTCTTGAGACACAGGGTATCAGCGACGAGATTGAAGTGGGCAACTGACACCAATTTGTTTGGTATGAACTAGATGAGAAAGAGAAGAGAGGTTGGCATAGCAACTAAGACACTATTGGAGTGCACTAGCTACAACACTGTATTAGTTTTCTAAGGATCCCTTCTTTTTATTTATTTGAGAGAAAAACATTTTTATAATAGTTAATTAATTTTTGAAAGTGGAAGGAACTATAGAAACAGTAGAAGAGGCACTTCAGATTATGCCAATGCAAAATAGGTACCAATCCATTCTTTGTGGAAAAGGTCTAAATGAAGTGATCTGAAAAGAGATATTACAGATCAAAAAATTACATCGTGATCTTATTAATGTTAGTTGATTATATAATCAGTCAACTTCTAGAAATTAACTTTAAGACTAAAACTTAATTTAATTTTCTAAAACTTAATTTCTAGAACTCCAGTTTTAAAGAAACTTGTCGTTCAACAGTGAAGATTCCTAGACCTGGCTTCATGATTTCTAAACCAGAATTCCTGAAAGTGGAGCTCAGGAATATATGCTTTTATGCCTTTTGTTTGGTTTTTCAAAAGAAATCTCTAAAACACTTCCTAAATCAATACTTTGGATTTACCTTACACTTACACTCAAAGGGAAATTAAATAAAAATAACTTATAGGCATAGTGTAGCTCTGTTATGGAATAGCACAAAATACAGGAAAAAATCCATAATATGAGTGGGATTGTGTTAATCATCTTTAGAAAAGGAATTTGTTCATTTCCTATCTTTCTTTTTTTGTTTTAAGAGAGAGGGACAATGAGAGAGAGAGAGAGAGAGGGAAATAGTTTTTCACTTGGCTTTCCTTGCTCAGAGACTCTGTTGTATACATGGTGCTGGGGTTCAAACTTGTGTACTTGCACATGCTGGGCAAACACCATAACAGCCAAGCCACTGCTCCAGCCCCATTTCCTGTCTTTCTAAAGAGAAATGATAACAAGATAAATGTATAAATTGTTACTCTACTTATCACTTTATTCAACTTAGTAGGGAAAAAATGCTTGTAGAGAAGCAACTCTAAGGAAGGAAAAGTTACTACTCTCATAAAAATGAGCAGTATATTCATCTAACTTCAAAGGGTCTAGACACAAAGAATTGTTCAGCAGTAGCAAAAGAAGGCCCAATTAAAATTTGCAAACCTATTGATTTTACCTCTGTTTTGGTGACCTCTCCTATGTGTCTCACTCATAAATAAGATGACACAGGAAAAGAATTATCGATTTTTGCATGATCTTTTGCTTGCAACACACCAAATGAAATGGACTATTCTCAAAATGATGCTCCTAGGATAGGCAATGGTAGGTTGTATTTGACAATTATCAGAAAAATAATGATGAAATGAACACAATTCACTTTTCTGCAGTGATATTCAATTGTCATTGTTATTGTCTTATTATGCAATGCACAGAGGTTGTTTTAGTAGCACTGCTCTTTTTTCTTTTAGATAATGTGTTTGGGGAATAATCTTTCTGATAATCTACTTAATATTAAGGTATGGGTGATTTCAGCTAGAAAATCTGTTGAAATTCACATCCTTTGCTATAGACCTCTGCTCAAGTTTCTTCTACCTCAGAGAACAAAATTCCCTCTTCTTAAATCTGAATTTACTTGTGCCACTAACAATGAGAAAGTGTTCTGAAAAGAGCCCTGAATGGAGAATGAGTGATCTAATCCTTAGATAATCCTTGCTTCCTTCTTACTTTATTGAAAACATTGAACCTCTCTGAGCCTCAAACTCTTCATTTCAAATATGGTCATTAGCTATCTCTAAACTGCCCCTTGAAGATTATATTTTGTACTAAAAACCTAGTGTCCTTTTAAAATAAATCAAAGAACATTTAGTAATAAATAATGAAGTAGACTGAATCATTGCACTTGAGTGCTTGAGACTGTAAGCCATCTCTTGCACTGTCACACAATGCCTCACTGTCCAACCAAATAAACATCACGACCCAAGAAACGTGAATAGAATAAAAGCCTTCAAAAGTCAAAGGACAGTCTTCTGTGAGATCCAAAGGACCCATGATTAACCAGTGGTAAACATATCAAAGACAGCAAATGAACATATGTGAATATAGTAGTATTAAGGAGTATGTAAGGATACTAATACCTACCTATGTACACACACAAATCATGCAAGGAAACAAAAATAATGAAAAATCCAAAAGCAGATATCAAGTATTATCAGACTGTCGAGAAGAAAACAGCTCCTCATACAGCTTGTAAATCCCTGAAGTTTCTCTCTTCGTCTTTGGTTTCTCCTATATTTACTCTGAGGGCACTCGTACACTCTACAGATCCTTCTCAAACTTTACCATCCATTTTTTTTCTTTTTGAACTTAGGATTTCTTTTTTTATCCTAAGAATCAATTTTATTAGTTTTTCATATGACTTTCATTGCTCAGACACTTCATTGTATATGTGGTGCTGGGGTTTGAACTCTGATCCTCGTGCATGCCAGGCAAGCACTGAAACCACTGAGCCATCACTCCAGCCCCAGGATTTCTTAATTTTTATCATTTTTATCCTTTTAGTACAATGATATAAAATTAGGTTTCAGAATTTTACCACATATGAAGACTAAGAAAATTAAAAATGCATATGTTCTCCATTTTATGTTAAATCAGCTATTGATATCTCCCTACTGTCTCAAAATTTCTTTTGAGTAAAAAACAGCACATCCTCCCTTATATCATCAATATACTTATTTGCCACATAATAAGCTGAGTATCCATTCATCAGTGTCAAGAAAAGGCAATAAAAATTGAATATGAGATACAGATATTTTAGCTAAGCAGATGCAATATTCAGTAGAACTGAATGAGTATCCTTATGAACCAAATAGAATTTCAATTAGACATTTTCTTCCTTGGAAATAATGGGACAATAAAGAAAGATGAACTTAGATTGTATAAAGAGTGATATGATGACTTCAGGGAGAGCTATGGTTAGTCTTACCACATTGTTCAGCCTGCCTTAACAAATAGCGAGTTAGGTGACCTTCAACGAGTTGCAGCTTAACCTCTAATCATTGGGTTTTCCGTCTATGATCAGCAGGACTCTGAACCAATGGGAAGAGGGGAGGATGTAGCAAACAAAGTAATATAAGCAACAATAACCATAATAACATGTAAATTAATTACATGCAGGGCTATTGATAGACAATTTTAACAGTCATTACATGACTACTTCTTGTGATCGATTCCCAGAAATTTCTTAATTTTTGAAATTTTTCTTGAAGGAAAAGTTTCTGATCACTAGTCATCCAGTTCTGATAATCATCCAGCATACCAATAATTTTCCTTCTCATTTATACTTATATGAGTTGAGTTTCTATTACTTGGACTTGAAATAATTCTATTTCACATATACCAATAATTTTCCCTCTCATTTATGCTTGTATGAGTTGAGTTTCTATTACTTGGACTTGAAATAATTCTATTTCACATATTTAATACATGTTTTTGATTAAAGAATTAGATATATGTAAAAATGTTTTAAAACTATAAATTTAAAATGCTACTTATCTCATAGTTATCACTAATATTTCTAAAGCTAATGATATAAATGCTATGAATGCTATAGTTATTTTAAATCAAAAATTAGTATTAATGCTTACATGTGAAATTGCAGTAGGGTGGAAAAATAGAGAATGATGGAACATATGAACATATCTGTTTTGTCAGCTGTTTCCTGGCTGAGACTAAGAGACCCAACAAGAATAATTTTAAGAGGAAAAGGTTTGTTTGAGGGCTCATGGTTTCAGAAATCTTAGTCCATAGGTGACTGGCTCCATTCCTTGGGGCCTGATGTGAGGCTGAACATCATGGCAGAAGAGTTTAGCAGAAGGAAGCAGTTCAAGGAATTGCCAGGAAGCAAAGTGAGAAACTCTATTTCAGATACAAAAAATATACCTCAATGACCCACCTCCTCCGGCCATATCCTCACAGCCTATAGTTATCAGTTATTAACTCACTGGTTGAAATAAGGTTCTCATAACCCAATCATTTCACCTCAGACTTCCTGGATTGTCTCAAACAAGCTTTTGGGGGACACCTTTCATTTAAACCATAAAAATGATCCCAAAAAGGACAGTAATATCATCAAGGAAGTATTTACTCAATTTATTTAACTTAAGACTGGTGCGCTTAATATCATTTAAGACTATTCTTCAAATTAAGCTTAGCTTGCTAAAATTTTCCAACTAATGATTTCCTAGTAGAGTGAAAATGAAAAGAAAGAAACAACAGTCATTGTCATAATAGGATCTAAACATTAGTCTTCAAACCATAAGGTATCTGTGAGACATGTTAAGCTAAACTTACCATTTGGCCCAGACAGTAAACTACCTAAAATTTAAGCTATCGATTTATTAAAAAAAAAAAAGAGTAAGAAATTCCTTACATATGAGATCCTCCTAATTACATACAATAACAATATACTTATAGACTACACACCTGATCAGTCTTCAATATACTAGTTGCATCAAATATGGATAATGTAAAGTCTATATTTTGTAGGAGAAAATTTAAAATATACTCTATCAGTTTTTTCATCTGTTTCTGCTGAAATCATAATCTAAGCTTGTTCTATGAGCATAAGTACATGTTAGTTCCTATATTATCAAATATTCAGTAACATCTGGAATTACATACTTTTCTTTTTTCCTGGACAAATGTATATAAAATAAACAGTCAAGTTTATTATGTGTATGTTAATACACTAGAAATTCTGCTCCAAGTTATATATGTCCCAAAGAAATTTTCACAGACGTTTCATAGAGGACACATTTGAAGAGGTTTCTTATAGTGGAATTTGTAAAGTTGGGAAAATGTAGGCAACTTGTATGTCCATCACTAGAAGAGATAGGCCAAATGGACTGCATGTATATACTGAAATATTATGCAGAAGCAAAAATTATATACATATATAGACACAATAGCATATAATGACATGATGATCTTCAAAACAGGGCTTAGTGACAAACACAAACACACACACACACACACACACACACACACACGCATTATCTATATCTATAAGGATTGGTTCCAGGACACCCTGCCCATGCTAAAACATCTGTAGATGCTGAAGTCTCTTATATAAAATGTGGTAGTATTTCCATATAAACTTCTGAACATACTGTCTTTATTAAATCACCTCTAGAGTATTCATATTACCTAATACAATGTAAATGCTAAGTAAATAGTTGTTATACTGCTTAGTTTAGGAAATAATGATAAGACAAAATGTTTATATATGTTCATTACAGATGTATTTTTTAAATATTTTTGATCTGTGTTTCGTTGAATCTAGGTGTATGGAACCCACAGACATGGAGAGCCACTTGTATATGCATACTAACACATACTTCACTATATGTATATATATGTAAATAATATGAATTCATAACCACAATATGCATTTTGCACTAGCACATACAATGAAAAATACTTTAGAATATAGATATAGATAGATAGATGATAGACAGAGAGAGAGAGAGAGAGAGAGAGATTCATAAAACAGTTGTCTTTAGCTGGGAAGTTTGGGAGTGGAGCATTGAAAAAGAAATTGGCATTCTTAGAAGTCCAAGTATTTATAAAATTTGGAAAAATTAGGCAATTTAAATGTCATAAGATTTCACTTAGCTTTTGATTTGAAATTTCGGTGCTATAGCAAAACTTGGTCTTATTGAAATAACTTAATATTATCTCTGTTCTATGACTCAGATTCCTTCAAGATTCATATACACAGATATAAATAAATATGCTCAGATAAAATGTAATATTCTTAGTCATCAAAATGCTAGCATTTTAGTGACCCAGAACAGGCAATGCCAGTGCAAAAATATCCATTATAGGATATAAAAAAGCAGCAGTTTTAACACCACAAACCTAATAAAAGCATCATGTATATGGTAGGAAGGTAAAGGACACAGAGAGATGGGCTAGAAAAAAGGCCAGAATATAAAATAAATACAGTAAAACAAAGTTAGGAGATCTAGAAAGACAGAAGGTGGCACAGTGAACAATAAGACCTCTATATTTTTGCCACAGAAAAAACACTAATTGGTGAGTTGGAGGGGATTTTCTACATAAAATTTTGAACAGTCAGAACAATGTGTCTTCTTGTAAGGCCAGTTGGGATAAGGAACTCACTGCTAATACAACCACTATGAATGACGTCAGTTTGTGCCACTTGATATACTGCAAACTATGTACAGAAAGGGGACACATATTTTAAAATATCATTCAACTTTTAAGTTAAAATTTTAATCTAATAATTTTACAAAACTTCTACTTAAAAATTTATTTAGTCTACCTCTAAATCCAGGGAATTTTAATATCTACTTTTAAGGAGGCTTTGATTAATATTTGGCCTCATTCTGAAACTTAATTAACTAAACTCAATTAACATTTTAAATAAATTTATAATTTTAATATATTCAATTTCTTTTCAATTATTTAAATAGGTTGATTAGCAAATTAAATTTTCCCAAGTGCTAAAATAAATCTTATAAATCAGTTACATTAAGCTTAAAATAAACTGATTAGGTTTTTCTTAAATGTTTCAAAACCATTTATAAGTTTGGATATATTTAAATATAAAAAAATTTTAATTCACTTAGCTATAGATTTTAAAATCTGAGATTTATTTTCTTATATACTCTGGTAGGGTAACTATTGTTTTGCTTTTTTTTTTAAAGAGAGAAAGACAGTGAGAGAAAGAGACAGAGACAGAGAGAATCAATTTTTATTGAGTTTTCCACATGGCTTTTGTAGCTCTGACGCTTAGTTGTGTACATGGGTACTGGGGTTTGAACCTGTGTACTTGCGCATGCTGGGAAAGCACCCTAACCACAGAGCCATGACTACAGCCCCATGGATAACTATTCTTGATTATTAAAAGCATTCAAGCTATGTGCAAAATATTCTGTAACAAAATAAATATTATGATTTGGATTTTTTTCACATTCTAAGGATTGTATATTTCTCCTGGCTGACATACACTTAACTACTAGGGGGAAAAAACAAAGATTGTGTCTTCTTGTGTCAAGCAAGTTGATATTTTTTATCCCATGGCTAGTTTCCTTAACAATTAGAAAGACCCTGGACTAGATGTTTGCCCCCAACGAGGAGTCACATTAAATCACATTAGGAAAACATCATAAAAAAGAAATTTCATGCTTTAATGGGATAAACCCATTAAGTAGCATAAGTATTAAACTGGAGTAAAAATTCCTTGATATCATTCATTATTCTAATGGTGGGGTATATTTATTTGACTTTCTGCCTACTGCTGAAATACTTTTACATTAACAGAATTTTACCATACTCCACCTGATTCTGAGGTTATGACTCCAAGGTCATCCTAAAGAGGAATGAATAATGGCAGTCTTGTCTGCAAGTGAAGTTCTCACTGGGATCTGGTGAAGTTACATAAAGTTGCCCAGAAACAGCCTCTGGCTACACAGTAACACCAAATAAACTTGACCTCTTTACCTTTCACAGTAAAAACAGGGCTGTTTCCCAAAATGGAGCAAAAGGAGGCTATATTTTGGACACTTAGAAATAATTTGTGTTTCCTGATTCCTGTCCCTGCAACCCTGACATGATGCATCTTAAAACTTGTGAGTTTTCCTGTTAACTTACAACTCATGATTTCTTGGCTCTTGTAGAAGGATTTTCACCACTTCATTTATGCCCAGATTTTCTGCTCAAATGCAATGATTTACTTTTTCACTAATAGGTTCCTAAATATTTTGCTAATGTTTTTAAATCATAATATTATTGATTGGAAATAGATAATACGGTTTATTTTTTTAAAAGTTATCTCTCTTTTATGTGTTCATCATAGTCTTACATATTGGAGGAAATCATTGTTATATAATCATGCATACATGGATACTGACAAAGTAAGTTTCAATAGATAGAACAGGGATCAAGACTGATGGGGAAGGAACCCTGTGAAAAGAACTGGAGCAGTTTAGGAAAGTACTAGTTACTGGTATGGCTATACAGAAAGTGAAATGAAGTTCTCTTTAATCTAAAAAAAAAAAAAAGAATTCTGAAGGGCAAACACAACAATTAAATGTTACACAATTCAATGTAACCAAAGTAGACATATGAACTATAGTTGAGACTAAGCATTTTGTCATCTATAGAATTGTCTTTTCTCCAAAAATGCAATGATGATGTAATACAGACTGTCTGGGTTCTGACCTGAGGGACGGGCTGAGAAAGAACACAGGCAGGAGATCCAGGTGGAGCTGTTTCACTTTATTCAAACTTTACATTTCTTTTATAATCCTAA
>PVKS010019187.1:0-38796 GCA_004027875.1 Aplodontia rufa
GCTGCTGGCAGGAGCTTGACCCCTGGGATTCCTGGCCAGTCTCAGGGGCCATTTTTTTCTTTTCCTTTGGTAGCAGGAACTGGATTCTGGGATGCTCAACTTCTGAGCCTCATCACCCATCCCTTTTATATTTTATTTTGAGATAGTCTCGTTAAGTTACTTAGGTCCTATCAAATTGTTGAGACTGGTTTTGAACTTGTGAACCTCCTGCCTCAGCCTCCTGGGATGCTGAGATTACAGGCATGTAGCACTGTGCCTGGCTCCAATCTTCTTTTCATGTACTTGATAAAATGTGTCACAAGTTCTGTGACATCCTGAACCAAGGTTTGGATGATGCACTTCAGAACTCACATGGCTAGTGCCATATTGGTGGTGCATACCTGTAATTCCAGTGACTAGGGAGGCTGAGGCTGGAGGATTGCAAGTTCAAGGTCAACCTCAGCAACTTGGCAAAACTTTGCCTCAAAAAGTGCTAGGGATCTAGTTCAGTGTTACTCCTGATTCAGTCCTTTAAAAAAATTCTCATGCTTTCCTGTTGACTTCCCTACTTTCATCCCTCTTCTAACGGCACATGTCCCACATCTCAAATCGTTTGGGACCCTGTGGATTGAAGTGTGGCAACTCAATGCTTGGGTGGTTTAAGGGATCCCTGAGATGCCCTGTCTCCTCAGAGCCCCTTCCTACTGTTGTCAGTGTGCAGCAATCAGTGGCTCTGAGTTCCAGTGGAGCCCTACAAGTCCCTTTCCTGCTCTCCAACAAGTATGGTGAGTTAGCAGGGCACAGGGCCCCCTTGCTGGCTCAACCCCTTCTTCCTTATGCCACAGGGCCCCTGTCTGGAGGCTGTCCCTGCTTTTCTTTTGTGTCCACATCCTTTCTCCTACCCAAAGGGCCCAGAGTCCTTTTATTCCTGGGAACTTCTGAGCTTTGAAGTCCTGGAAGGCGATGGATAGGATCTGTGTGGGATTGTTGGGTCCCTCCAGGTCATACGGTCCCCCTGGGGGGTTCTGTCTGGAGCTCTGGTTTCCTCCCCAACACTGCTGTCTCATTACACAGTCTTGGGGGAGCAAGCTGGATGCTCTGTTCTGCCCCTATGCAGAATGAGCCGGGAGGGCTCCAGGGCCTCTGCTGGGGTATCCAGCAGGGTGTGTCTCCCCCAGATGAACCTAGACTACCAGGTCATCATGGCGGTGTTTGCAGATTTTGAACATTTCACATGCATCAAATTTGCTTTTAGAGACTTCATCTCCATCATCCCCATGTCTGGGTGAGTGCTTGGGGGGGTGTCTTAGTGTGCTTTTGGGGTCAGCCCAGTGGAACCAGGATGTGGTCCAAAAGTGGGCTCATACTCTCCCATCTACCCCTAGGAGTTTCCCCAATGTGAACTGGGCCTACTGGGCTGAAGGTGGGGGAAGGGAATGGCCTGTATCTGCTGAAGGTTCCATACAGGGAGCGCATGTTGGCAGTTTCTGGTCTTGTCTTAATGGTGCGTGCCTCATTGTAGTCCAGACGAACTGTGTCCCTTAACTTCTGAGCCCCTCTAAGATGGGAGCTCATGATGGGTCTCAGTGCGTATGGAAGATTGGACACAGATCACTCACTCCCTGAAGCCTCCATACTCTCCATGATAGTGTTTTTTGTAGGGAAAGGGGGATGGATTGGTGGCTCATTGGTTACAGTGCTTGCCTGGCATGATTGAGGACCCAGATTCAAACCCCAGCATCACATACAAAATGAACTGTTGGAGCAATGAAAGCCTAGTGAAAAACTAAATACGACTGATGTTTTTTAAGAGAAAAAGAATCAACTCTAATTTTTTTGTTGCTTTCATTACTCTGACACTTCATTGTGTGCACAGTTCTAGGGTTCAAACCTGGGTCCTTGCTCATGCCAGGCAAGCTCTTTAACCACTGAGCCATGAATCCAGCCCCTTCACAATAGTGTTAGATCCTATATCTTACTGTCAGCTGGGGTGCTGCTGTGATTTCATTATGTCCATTTCCCAGAAGGCCAGGTAGTCAGGACTTGTGGGACAGTAAATGTGGGCTATATCCAAGACAGGGACTGTCCCTGAGCTTGGGTTGAAGCATGGAGCTGGTCTACCTTGTCCATTTCTGGGCTGCTCCAGTCAGCCCCCTCTCATGGTCTTGCAGGTGCTTCTCGGGCATGGGGTGCAGTGGAGGGATGCAGGTGGTGTCTCTGGCACCTGCCTGTCTCCAGAGGGGCCAGGGGATAATCCTTCATGAGCTTATGCATGTGCTGGGCTTTGGCATTAGCATGCTCAGACCTACCAGGACGGCTATATCTGCATCAACTGGAACGAGATCCTGCCGGTTAAGCCAGGCAGGGCCTGGACAGCTGAGGGCCTTAGGGAAAAAGGACAGCAGACTCAGATTGGGACTAGCATCGTCCACCCGCCTTGGTGGAGCTTGGCTTCCTCCACACCATCTCCTGACCCCCAGGAAGATGGATATCCCACTTCTCTTTGATACCCAGAGAGTGTTCCAGCCGTGTGTGCACATGCACACAAAGGTGACTCATGCCATGAATCATGACGTGCTCTTGACCTGCTTAAGACAAGATGAGCAAAGAATTCTGTTGAGAAACAGCTTACCACATGTATCAGGAAATAGCCGGGAACCTAGGGCATTGTGACCTAACAGGTGTTGTTTTCAAAGCTCGCTGGGAACTTAGAAATGTTTTTGCTTGCCTGAGAACCATGGTGTATTCTGGGGACTTGTTTTGATTTCTTCATGTTAGAAAATTTAAAGAGGACCTGACCAAAAATACATGGATGCATAGAAAAAAAAGAAGCCTCTTTGTGGGTATGTGTGTGTGAGTGTTGTCTACTTTAGTCATCTTTGCTGCCAAGCATACACTGGGAATTTAAGATTGTCAGCAGGCTCTGACACAGCTGCTCTTGCTGTGGGTTCCGAGCCTTCACAACCCCCATCATCAAGCCTGATCATGAGCATTTTCTTTCTCTTTTCTCCTCACTGACACAATAAGTCACCTGAGCTAGGGTTTGGCAATTTGGTCAGACTCTTTTGCACACAACACTCCAGTGGGAGAGTGCAGGGGCTGCATTCCAGCTGGGGGCACTGAGCACAGTGGATGCCCAGGAGGGAGCTGGTTGTACAGCTGGGGAATGTGAGACAGGCATTGATGGGCTTAGACACCTGGACACCATGGCTGCCGCTGTGTAGGCTGGCATGGGGCAGGGGGCTCCAGGTCTATTGCCAGTGAGTAGAAGATGTGTTCTTGGTGTGGTGCAGGTGGTCTGAATCTAGTGATGCGGGATCCCTTCTCTTGTGGCTCAGGGACCTCATTGTGGAGGTAGGGATAAAGACAGCTGGCTATTGTGGGAGTAGAAAGAAGGCTGAGTCAGAAGGGTTCCTGAAGGCTCTGACAGGGAGTGGAGCTCTCCTGTAGTTGTGCCTATGGTCCAGAGATGGGGTGCTTCAGGGCTGCATGGGTAGCATATTCTAAAGGGATGAGGATTCAATGGGACTAGGTGGAGGGAGCATTTAGCACTGATGGAGGACTCTGACCCAAAAAACACATTGATTCCTTCAAATGTTCCTGAAGTACTTGTGAACCTTTGCCTGAGAAACTCCACATTTTAAAAGCAGATCATGACCAAAATAGAAACTACTTGGCTCAGGAGGCTGAAGCAGGAGGATGGCAAGTTCAAAGCCAGGTCCATGTAGGTCCATGTCTGTCCACTTAGGTCAATGTAGGTCCATGTATATCCACTTTTGTCCACGGAGGTCCATGCCTCTTCACGTAGGTTCATGTCTGTCCACGTAGGTCCACATCAGTTCATACTCATCCATGTATTTCCATATAGGTCCATGAAGGTCCACATAGGTCCACGTAGGCCCATGAAGGTACATGTCTGTCCAAGTCTACCTGCGTTGGTCCATGTAGGTCCACATCGATCCATGTAAATTTTCATCTGTCCACCTAGGTCAATGTAGGTTCTCATCTGTCCATGTAAGTCCACGTCGGTTTATGCCTGTCCATGTACCTAAGCGTACATCCATGAAACTCCATGTACATCCACGTTGGTACACATCAGTCCTTGTAGGTTCACTTATGTATACATAGGTCCACATCTGTCCATGTAGGTCCACATAGATCTTCATAGGTTCAGGTCTATCCACGTAGGCACATGAAGGTTTATGTCTGTCCTCATTTGTGCGCAAAGATTCATGTATGTCCACGTACGTTCATGTCTGTCCATGTATGTCCTCGTAAGTTCAAGTAGGCCCACATCTGTCCATGTTTGTCCACATCTGTCCACGTTTGTCCACATTTATTCATGTTTGTGCACATAAGTCCACATAGGTCGATGTTTACCTACATAGTTCCACGTCTGTAATCATAGGTGCAAGTTGATCTATGTTGGTCCACGTCGGTCCACGTAGGTCCACTTAGGACCAGGTTGTTCTACGAAGGTCCACATAGCTCCACATAGGTTCCCATCTGTCCATGTAGGTCCACGACGGTGTCCCTCTTTCCGTGTACCTCCATGAAGCAAGGAGGCCCATGAAAATCCTTGTAGGTCCGGGTAGCTTCATATCTGTCAACTTAGGTCCATGTAGGTTCACATCTGTCCACGTAGATTCACGTCTGTCCACATCAGTTCACGTACGGCCATGTAGGTCCACGTAGGTTCCAGTTTGTCCATATAGGTCCACGTAGTTTTACATTTGTCCATGTAATTCCAAATTGGTCCATGTCTGTCCATGTACATCCATGTGAGTCCACATCAATCCATGTAGGTCCACATTTGTCCATGTAGTTCCTTGTATGTACACGTCTGCACACATATGTTCAAGTTGTCCATGTAAGTTCACATATGTCCACATATATCCATGTACCCATGGAGGTCCATGTCTGCCGGAGTAGGTCCATGTATGTCCATGTCTATCCAAGTAGGTCAACGTATGTCCATGTCTGCCACAGAGGTCCACACCTATTCACATATGTCCATGTCGGTCCACATACGTCCATGTCACTGATCATCCATGTTTGTCAAATGATGTCCTTGTAGGTACACGTAGGTCCATGAAAGTCCACATAGGTCCACGTAGGTTCATGTAGGTCCATATTTGTCCTTGAAATCACACGTAATTCCACATCTGTTCATGTCTGTTCATGTAAGTCCACATAGGTCCACGTTTGTCCACATCTGTCCACGTAGGTCCACATCTGTTCATGTCTGTACATGTAGGTCCACGTAGGTCCACGTTGGTCCATTGATTTTTATCTGTCCACCTAGTTCCATGTAGATTCACATCTGTCTATGTAGATACACCTCATTCCATGCCTGTCCAGGTCCATGCCTGTCCAGGTAGCAGGGTGCAGAGCTGGGGCATGTGAGATGGGCAGTGATGGGCTTGCACACCTGGACACCAGGGCTGCAGCAGTATTGATGCTGGCCTGCGGCAGCGGGCTCCAGGTCTGATGCCAGTGAGCAGCAGATGTGTGCTTGGTGTGGTGCGGGGTTCTGACACTTGTGATGCGGGATCCCTGCTCTTGTGGCTCAGGGGCCTCATTGTGGAGGTAGGGATAAGGACAGGTGGCTGATGTGGGAGTAGAAGGAAGGCTGAGTTGGAAGGCTTCCTGAAGGGTCTGACAGGGAGCGGGGGCTCTCCTGCAGCTGTTCCTACGGTCCAGAGATGGAGTGCTTTGGGGGCACATGGGTAGCATGTTCTCAAGGGACACGGATTGAATTAGTCTAGGTGGGGGAAGCATTTATCACTGATGGAGGACTCTGCCCCCACCGAAGAGATTAAATCCTTCAAGTGCTCCTGAAGTTCTTGTGAACATTTGCCCAAGAAATTCCAAATTTGAAAAGCAGATCATGACCAAAATAGAAACTAATTGGCTGAGGAGGCTGATGCAGAAGGAAGGCAAGTTGAAAGCCACATCCACATCCATCCATATCTATTTACGTAGGACCACGTAGTTCCATGTATTTGCATGTGTGCCACCTAGGTCAACATTGGGGTACGTCTGTCCATGTAAATTCACATGAGTCCATGTTTGTCCACGTAAGTCCATGCACGTTCACTTCTTTCCATGTAGGTCCATGTCTGCATATGTAATTCCATGTAGGTACATGTCTTCCCCCATATGTTCAAGTATGTCCAGGTAGGTACACGTATGCCCACGTCTGTACATGTTAATGCTGGGCCTTGAATTGTTGTGGTGGTGTTAGGATGGGAGACAATGGGACCTGACTGTATGTTGCTCAAAATGGAATAAGGCCATAGACTACCCATTATCCCAAGGAGTATGGTGCAGTCAGCTTCCTTAGGGTTGTTGGAAACCTAGATGACCAAAAGTAGCAGTGGATAAGGCCGTAAATCTTCAAAGCAGGCTGCCCTTCACTTAAGTAAAGCAGTCTTGTGATTTTCTGGTCGGTTTCCCAGCAGGAAACAGGTGTCACATGCAAGTGAAGTAATTGAGGAAAATTTCATAGACTATTTAGAAAGGTGTTTACAGGGACTGGAGTGGTGTCTCAGGGATTTTGGTACTTACCTGGCATGCATGAGGATGCGGGCTCAAATCCCAGCTCCATGTACACAGTGACATGTCACAACAACGAAAACCACATGAAAAACTAAATAAAATGGATTCTTTCTTTCTCTTACTGTCGCTCTCTCTTTCAAAAAAAGAAAGAAAAAGTAAAGGTAGAAGGGGCATTGAGGGAAATTTCACAGATAGTTTAGAAATGCCTGAACAGGAGATGGAGCAGCAACACAGCGGTTATAGTGGCATGCACAAGGACCCGGGTTTTGGGGAAGTTCTTAGCATTTTTTGGCATGTGCTAGAGATGTAGCTGGCATGTTCGAAGCATATTGTACTCAGCATGTTCTCAGCATACTGTTGGCATTTTCTAAGCTGGTTGTTGGCATGTTCGGGGATGTGATGGGCATACTCTAAGACTCTCCTTGGCATGTTCTTAGCATATTATTGGCATGTTATTTGCATGTTCTCAGCATGTTCTAGGCATGCTGTGGCCATTTTGTATGCATGTTCTAGGTATCTTCTTAGCATGTTTTGGGCATGTCCTTAGCATGTTCTAGGATTCTGGGGTCATGGTCCAAGTGTTTTTTCGGTATGTTTCTAGCATGTTGTAGGCATATTCTTGGCATGTCTCCATGGCATTTCTCTGATTCCTGGTGATTTAGAACATTTTCTCTTGTATTCATTGGGCTACTCAATATCCCCTGATGAGAATATTCTGTTTATCTCTCTGACCCATTTGTTGATTGCATTGTTCGTGTTTTTGTTATTGAGTTTTTTGAGTTCTACATAAATTTTGGATATTAGTCCCCTGTCAGAGAGATCACAGGCCATGATTTTCTCCCATTCTGTAGGTTGTATTGTGACTGTTTTGACTATTTCCTTGAGTGTACAGAAACTTTGTAGTTTAATGGCATCCCACTCATTGATTTTAGATTGAAATTCTTTCACTTTAGGATCTTTGTTTAGGAAGTCATTACCAACTCCCATATGCTAGAATGTTGGTCCTAATTTTTCTTCTAGCAGATGTATGGTAGCTGGCTTAATTCCTAATTCCTTCATCCATCTAGAATTGATTTTGGAATCACATTTATTGATTTGCATATATTGATACAGCCTTGCGTACCTGGAATGAAGCCCACTCAATCATGTTGAATTATCATCTTGATGTGTTTTTGAATGCGGTTTGCAAGAATTTTATTATTCATATTGATGTTCATGAGGATATTGTTCTATAGTTTTCTTCTCTTGATGTGCCTTGTTGGATTTTGGTATCAGAGTTAAGGTTGCTACATAAAAAGTGTTTGGGAGAGTTCCCTGTTTTTCAATTTCTTGGAATAGCTTGAAAATGAGAGGTATAAGCTCTTCTTCAAAGGTGTGGTAAAACTCAGCAGGGAATCCATCAGGTCCTGGACTTTTCTTCTTTGGAAGGCTTTTAATTGCTGTATGGATTTCTGTAGACATCTGTTAAGTCTCTTTGCTTCATTGTGTTCTTTAGATTGAAGATCTCTTTACTGTTTTTTTTTTTTTGCTTTCATGATCTTTCTATTGGTGATAGAGGTGTATTAAAATCTCCCAGTACTATCATGTTGAGATCTTCTAGTAATTTATTTCTTGGAGTAATTTTTCCACATAGTTGGGTGTGGTGGTGTTTGGAGAGTATACATTTACTATTTTTATGTATTCCTATATTATTGTTCCCTTTACTAGGAAGTAGTGGCCTTCTTTATCTCTTCTGATTAATTTATGTTTGAAGTCCACTTTGTCAGATATAAGAATTGCAAGTCCAGCTTGCTTTCTTGGGCCATATGCCTGGTAGGATTTTTCTATCCTTTCGCCCTCAATTTGAGGATGTCATTGGCTGTGAGGTGGCTTTCCTGTAAGCAGTATATCGTTCAGTTTTGTTTTTTTGATCCAATTTCCTAGTCTACGTCTTTTGATTGCTGCATTGAGACTATTCACATTCATTTTACAATATTCATGTGGTTGAGGTTCACTGTCATTGTGTTTTATTAGTAAGTTCTGTCCTGTATTTTTTGTCTATTGATAGTACATACCTTTATTAAATTTCCTCTGTCTGTGGGTGTTGATGAATATTTCCCTGGTATTCTATCTGGAGTTTATCTTTAAGGAATGTTAACATTAAATCTAGATCAAAGACAAAATTTTCCTGTATTGTGTCATCTATTGAACAGTGTAGTAGCGGTTTTACTCATTGCAACATGACAAGAACAGTGTTTAAGGATGTTTGGGAAGTAAAAATTGTTACTAATTATAGATGATACATTTTCAAAAGAAAATTTTCGTTTTTTTAAAAGAGAGGGACAGTTGGAGAAAGTGAGAAATAATTTTATTCAGATTTTCATGTGGCCTTTGTTGCTCCTACAGTTCACTGTGTATATGGTGCTGGGGTTTGAACTTGAGTAATAGTGCATGCAGGGGAAGCACCACAAATGCTGAGCCACTGCTCCAGACCCTAGGTGATTATATTAAAAGCAGTAAAATCTATAAACTAATTGCTAGAACTATGATTTTAAAAGATAAATGTGGAGGCTGGAGTAGTGGCTCAGAAAGTGGACTACTTGCCTGGCATGTTCAAGGACCCAAGTTCATACCCCAGCACCACATACACAACAAAGTTTGAGAAAGCAAAAATCAGATGAATGAAAAAATTTGATTCTCTTTCTCTCTCTCAATCCCTTAAAAATATAAGAATCAATTATACTTCTATATACCCTGAGAAATTCTCCTTTGAATGTAATCATTATAATACTCAAAATGAAAATAAGGCCTAAGGGAATAACAATGTTATACGCTATATAAAATTCCTATGGGGAAATGGTTTGTTTAGGTTTATGTGTGTCTACTTTTGTTGACTATTATGTACGCCAACATATGCATATGTCTAGATGGGAATCTGTCTAGTTGGGCATCTGTACATGGGCATTGGTCCACGTGGATGTCTAACTAGGTGGGTGGGTGATTGTCTCTCTATGTGGGTGGGTGGGCATCTGACCACAAGGGCAGGAGAGCATCTGTGTAAGTTCACGTCTGTCCAAGTTGCTTCACGTAGGTACGCGTTTGTACATGTAGATCCACAGAGGCCCATATCTTTATACCGAGGTCCACGTAAGTGCATGTCTGTCCACAAAGGTCGAGGTAGGTTAACGTCTGTCCACTTAGGTCCACATTGGTCCACCTCTGTCCTCGTAGGTCCACGAAGATCCACTTAGAACCCTGAAGTCCACCTCTGTAAAGTCCATCCACGTAGGTCCACTTCTGGCCACCTGGGTACACCTAGGTCCAAGCTGGTCCACGGTTGTGCACGTAGGTCCACATAAGTCTATGATTTTAAAAGATAAATGTAGGGCCTGGAGTATGATTTAAAACATAATTGTAGGTCCTGTAGTAGTGTCTCAGCAGGTGGAGCACTCGCCTGGCATATTGAAACACCCAGATTCATACCACACCCCACATACACAACAAAGTATTGGAGACACAAAAATCAAGTGAATGAATAAAAGTTGATTCCGTTTCACTCTCTCCCTCTCTTAGAAAATGTAAAGATCAAGTATACTTGTATATAACCTCTGAAAGCCTCCTTCAAAAGAGATCGTTATGATACTGAGAATGAAAATATGGCCTCAAGGAATAACAATGACATAGGCTATATAAAATTTGTATGGGGAAAACGTTCATTTCTGTTTATGTCTTTCTATGTTTATTTCCTATCACATAGGCCTACTTACGCATCTGTGTACATGGACTTCTATGTGGGAGTCTATGAAGGTACGCGGGCCGGCGTCTGTTAGGATTTTGGGCGGTTTTCTGACTATGTGGGTGGGTGGGCATCTGTCTAGGTGTGGTTCAGGCATCTGTGTAGGTCCACATCTGTCTACATAGTTTCACGAAGGTATCCGTCTGTACACAGAGGTCCATGTAGGCCCTCATCTTACCACCGAGTTCCACATGAATTCATCTCTGTCCAAGAAGGTCCACATTGGTATACTTCAGTTCACGTCTGTCCACGTTGGACCACGTAGGTCAATGTAGTTCCATGTCTGACTTGTAGGTCCTCGTAGGTTCACATCTGTCCATCAAGGTCCACATACATTCACATCGCTCTGCATAGGTCCACGAAAGTTCATTTACGTTCAGGTCAGTCCAGATATGTCCATGTAAGTTTGACATCGGTCTATGTAGATCTACTTACATTCATGTCATTCCATGTCCTTTTAAGTAGGAACACTGCGTTCTGTGTCTGTCCACATCTGTCCATGTAGATCCACGTCTGTCAACATAGGTACACATAGGTCCATGTCTGTCTAAGTAGGTCATCGTAGGTCCGCATCTCTCGATGGATGTTCATGTAGCTCCTTGTAGGGCCACTTCTGTCCACATAGTTCCACATAGGATGATGTCTGTCCACATCGATTGAATTCGGTCCATGGAGTGCCATGTCTGTCCATGTAAGCACATGTACATCTTCTTTTTTCCACATAGGTCCGCTTCTCACTAGTGTATCCACATTGGGCATTTTCTGTACATGTATGTCTATAAAGCTCCTTGTCTGTCTACATTGGTCCATGTAAGACCACGTAGTTCTACATCTGAGAAGGTGCATTCACATAGGTCTACGTCTCCTCAGGTAGGTCCACATATATTCATGTTGGTCCACATCATTTCAGCACTGGGACACATGAGATGCGCACTGAGTAGTTTGGACATCAGGGCTGCAGCATTGTTGAGGCTGACTTGTGTCCTTGGGCTCTGGCTCTGAGGACAATAGCAAGAGCTACATGCTAGTTGTGGCTCAGGTCTGTCTACGACATTTCATGACTGTCGACATTGGTGAACGGAGGACCAAGAATGTCCATATATGTTCGCAAAGGGCACCATGCCTCTTGCTTTGTGGCTTTGTTCTAGGTATCTCGGTTCCTATGGACTCAGTATCCGTGGCCTTGGACCCCTTGGCCTCAGTCCACATGGCCTTGGTCCACGTGGCCTCGGTCCCCGTGGCCTCGTAACCTGTGGCTTCGGTGTCCGTGCCCTCAGTCCCTGTAGCCTTGGTGTCAGAGACATCGATCTCTGTAGCCTCGGTCCCCGTGCCCTCGGTTCCCGTGGCATTGGTCTCCGTGGCCTCAATGTGCGTGGCCTCGGAGTCTGTGACCACCGTCCTCGTGGCTCGGTGTCTGTGGCCTCAATGCACGTGGCCTCGTTCCCCATGGCCTTGGGCTCAGTGGAGTCCGTTTCCGTGGAATCCACATTCATGTCCTCGGTCTCCGTGGATTTGCTATCTGTAGACTCAGTCTCTGTGGATTCGCTGTCTGTAGATTCGGTCTCCATCATCTCGGTCTCCGTTACCTAGGTCTGCATTCTTCAGTCTCTTTGGTTGACATTGCCCTGACCTCCATGACTGTGGCCTCAGTTTCCATGGCCTTCATGACCGTGGCTTCAGTCTCGGTAGCTTCTGTGTCCATGGCCATGCTTCCATTATTCTCCGTCTAACTGCACACCCTGTTCTTGGCATCTGTCTCATTGTCCTCTGTATATGTGTCCTCCACTTTCATGGACTCGGTATCCAGAAGCCCATGTTCGTGCTTTCATTCTCTTTGTCCTTAGTTTCTGTGGACTTCTCTCATGGTCACCATGGCCTTGGGTGTCTGTCTAGATCTGCCGGCCGTCACCTGTCTGTGTGGCCATGCAGGATGCTTTCTTCATGGGCGGGTGAATATAAGTCTTTGTTGGTGGATAGGCATTAGTGTAGGTTCAAGTTTTTTCAAGACGGTTTCTGTAAGATCACGTACGTATATGTTTCTGTATACCTTAGAATGCATTTGTCTGCATGGCTAACTGTATATGTGGGCAAACGTCTATGTGGGCGAGCGGGCATCTTTCTAGGTGAGCGTTCGGATTTCTGCTATGTGCTTGGTAGGCATCTGTCTACGTTGTTGTGCAGGCATCTCTTTAGGTTCAGCACTCTCCACGTCGTTTCACATAGATACGCATCTGTACATGTAGGTCCACGTAGGCCCTCATCATTCCATTGAGTTGCACATAGTTCATGTCTGTTCACGAAAGTCCACATCCATTCCAGTCTGTCCACGTAGTCGCACATCTGTGTCCACATTGTTCCACATCTATACTCGTATGTTCATGTAGGTCCACTTAGATATCTGTAAGTCCAACTCTATCCAAGTCCATCCAGGTAGGACTGCATACTGCCACATAGGTACACTTAGGTCCACGTTTGTCCGCATATGTTCACATTCTTCCACATTGGTCCACGTCTGCCCACATATGTGCATGTAGGACCGCATCTGTCTGTGTCGGTCCACGTAGGTCCATGTAAGAGATTAAAATCTCTTAACAACAGAAAATACAGGCAATTTTCTCGATAAAGGACATCTGTAAACAACTAACAGCAACATCCTTCTGAATGTTAAACATTACATCTAGATCACGACAAAATTGCCCAGTATTGTCTCATCTACCGAACATTGTAGTAGATGTATCACTCATTGCAACCTGTCAAGGAAAATGTTTGAGAAAGTATGTGAAGTGGAAATTGTTACTGACTATAGATGATATATTTTAAAAAGAAAATCTTCTTTTCTTCTTTCAAAAGAGAGGGACAGTGAGAGATGGAGAAAGAATTTTATTCAATTTTTCATGTGCCCTGTGTTGCTCCGAGTCTTCAGGGTGCCCATGGTGCTGGATTTACAACTTGAGTACCAGAGGATGCAGAGCATGCAGCAGAAATGCTGAGCAAATGCTCCTGCCTCTAGGTTATTATATTAAGAGCCATAAATTTACAAAATGATTGCTAGGACCATGATTATGAAAGATAATTGTACGTCCTTTAGTAATGTCTCAGCAGGTGGAGCAGTTGCCTGGCATATTCAAGGACACAGGTTCATATCTCAGTGGCACATACACAGCAAAGTATCAGAGACACCAAAACCAGATGAATGAATAAAACTTGATTCACTTTCACTCTCTCCCTCTCTTATAAATGTAAAAATCAAGTATACTTCTATATAAACTCAGAAAGTCTCCTTCAAAAGAAATCATTGTGATACTCAGATTGAAAATATGGCCTCAAGGAATAACAGTGATATAGGCAATATAATTTGTATTTTGAAAATGTTATTTTCTCTTTACGTCTGTCTACGTTTATTTACCTTCAAGTAGGCCTACGTACACATTGATGTACATGGGTATCTGTCTATGTAGGGGTCTATGTAGGTACGCGGGCCATTGTCTATCTAGGATTTTGGGCGGTATTCTGTGTGTGTGAGTGCGCATCTGTCTAGGTGTGCGACGAGCATCTGTGTAGGTCCAAATCTGTCTACATAGTTTCACAAAGGTATCCGTCTGTACAAAGAGGTCCACGTAGGCCCTCATCTTACCACCGAGGTCCACATGTATTCATCTCTGTCCACGAAGGTCCACATCGGTTCACACTGTACACGTTGGAACAGCTAGGTCATTGTCGGGCCACGTCTTACTTGTAGATCCTCGTAGGTTCACATCTGTACATCAAGGTCCACATAGGTTCACATCGCTCTGTATACGTCCATGAATTATGATGTACTTTCACTTCGGTCAAGATATGTCCATGTAAGAATCACATCGGTCTATGTAGATCTACTTATGTTCACATCATTCTGTGTCCTTTTACGTAGGAACAATGTGTTCCGTGTCTGTCCACATCTGTCGACGTAGGTCCATGTACATACACGTCTATCAACGTAGGTACACACACGTCCATATGGGTCCATGTATCATCGTAGGGCCACATTTCTCAATGGAGGTCCACGTAGCTCATATAGGGCCACTGGTTTCCAAATAAGTCCATGTAGGTTCATGTCCGAACACATCGATTCAATTCGATCCATGGAGGGACACGTCTGTCTACGTATGCACATGTACATCTTTGATATTCCACGTAGGTATGCATGTGTCATTGTGTGTCCACGTAGGTCCTTTTCTGTACATGTTGGTCCACAAAGCTACTCATCTGTCAATGTTGGGCATGAAAGACCACGTAGTTCCACATTTGAGAAGGTGCACCCACATAAGTCTACATCTCCTCAGGTATATCCTCATATATTTGTGTAGATCTACATCATTCAGGAGCTGGGACATATAAGTTGCACACTGAGTAGTTTGGACATCAGGGCTGCAGCAGTGTTGAGGCTGACATTGGTCCGTGGGCTACGGCTCTGAGGTCATGGCAGGAACTGCATGGTAGTAGTGGCTCAGGTCTGTGTATGTCATTTCATGACTGCCCACGTTGGTGAATGGACGACAAAGAATGTCCATGTAGATCCATAAAGGGCACCATGCCACGGACTGTAATGGCCTTGGACTAGTTGTCTCGGTCCACTTTGTCAAGCTTTCCGTGGTCTCAGAGTCCAGGTCCTCAGTCCACGAGGCCTCGGTCCACGTTCCCTCAATTTCGGTGATCTTGGGCTCTGTGGCCTCACTTTCTGTGGCCTCTGCATCCGTGGAATCGGTCTCCATGGATTCCCTGTCCGTATGCTTGGTGTCAGATGATTCAGTGTCTGTAGATTCGGTCTTCGTCATGTCTCCATAATCTCTGCCTGCATTCCTCAGTGTCTTTGGTTGACATTGCCCCGAACTCCATGACTGTGGCCTCAGTGTCGATGGCCATCATGTGCGTGGCCTCAGTCTCCATGGCCTTTTGTCCATGGCCCTGTTCCCAGTACCCTCCAAGTAAGAAGACGCCGTGTCCTTTGCATCTGTCTCAGTGGCCTGCGTAGATGTGGAATCCGTTTCGTGGACTCAGTCTCCTGACCCCCATGTGCGTGGTCTCGTTCTATTTGTCCTTAGTCTCTGTGGACTTCTCTTATGGTCACCATGTTCTTGGGTGTCTGTCTTTTTCTGCAGGCGATCACCTGTCTGCGTGGCTGAGCAGGATGCTTTCTTTGTGGGTTTGTGAATATCAGTCTTTGTTGGTGGACAGGCATTAGTGTAGGTTCACCTCTTTTTATGTCAGTTTATGTAAGATCACATACATATATGTTTATATATACCTTAGAATGCATTTGTCTGCATGGGTAACTGTTGATGTGCACATCTCTTTAAGAGTACGAGCGGGCGTCTTTCTAGATGAGTGATCCGTTTTCTGTCTATGCGTTTGGGTGGGCATCTGTCTACTTGGGTGGTCAGGCATCTCTTCAAATTCAGCTTTCTCCACGTCGTTTCACATAGATACGTTTCTGTACATGTAGGTCCACGTAGGCCCTCATCATTCCACTGAGTTGCACATAGTTCATGTCTGTCCATGAAAGTCCACGTCCATTCCAGTCTGTCGACGTAGGCGCACATCTGTCCACGTTGGTCCACATCGTTTCCTCGTATGTTGATATCGGTCCACTTAGATATCTGTAAGTCCACCTCTATCCAAGTCCATCCAGGTAGGACTGCATCTAGCCACGTAGGTACACTTAGGTCCACGTTTGTCCACGTATGTTCAGGTTCTTCAACATCGATCCACGTCTGCCCACGTACATGCACGTAGGACCGCATCTGTCTGTGTCGGTGCACGTAGGTCCATATAAGAGAATAAAATCTCTTAACAACAGAAAATATAGCTAAGTTTCTCGATAAAGGACATCTGTAAACAACATACAGCAAAATGCTTCTGAATGTTAAACATTCCATCTAGATCATGACAAAATTGCGCAGTATTGTCTCATCTACTGAACATTGTAGTAAATGTTTTACTCATATCAACGTGTCATGGAAAAGGTTTGAGGAAGTATGTGAAGTGGAAATTGTTACTGACTATAGATGATATATTTTAAAAAGAAAATTTTCTTTTCTTTTTTAAAAAGAGAGGGTCAGTGAGAGACTGAGAAAGAATTTTATTAAGTTTTTCATGTGCCCTGTGTGGCTCCAAGTCTTCAGAGTGTCCATGGTTCTGGGTTTGGAACTTGAGTACCGGAAGATGCAGGGCAAGCGCCACAAATGCTGAGTGACCGCTTCTGACCCTAGATGATTATATTAAAAGCAATAAATTTATAAGCTGATTGCTGGGACCATGACTTTGAAAGATAATTGTAGGTCCTTTAGAAATGCCTCAGCAGGTGGAGCAATTGCCTGGCACATTCAAGGACCCAGGTTCGTACCCCAGCACCACATACACAACAAAGTATCAGAGACACAAAAATCAGATGAATGAAAAGTTCTTGATTCCTTTTCACTCTCTCCCTCTCTTAGAAAATGTAAAAATCAAGTATACTTCTATATAACCTCCGAAAGTCTCCTTCAAAAGAGATCATTATGATACTGAGATTAAAAATGTGGTCTCAAGGAATAACAGTGATATAGGCTATATAAAATTTCATTGGGGAAAATATTCGTTTCTGTTTACGTCTGTCTACCCTATATTTACCTTCATGTAGGCGTACGTATACATCTGTGTACATGGGCATCTGTTTATGTAGGAGTCTATGTAGGTACGCGGGCCGGCGTCTGTCTAGGATTTCGGGCGGTTTTCTGACTATGTGTGTGATTGGCGCATCTGCCTAGGTGTGGTTCGGGCATCTGTGTAGGTCCACATGTGTCTACATAGTTTCACGAAGGTACCTGTCTGTACACAGAAGTCCACATAAACCCTCATCTTAACACCGAGGTCCACATGAATTCATCTCTTTCCAGGAAGATCCATGTCGGTTCGCATCGGTTCACGTTTGTCCAGGTTCAATGATGGTCAACGTTGGTCCACGTCTGACTTGTAGATCATCGTAGGTTCAAATCTATCCTTCAAGGCCCAGAGAGTTTCATATCGCTCTGCATAGGTCCACGATTGATCTTGTACGTTAACGTTGGTCCAGATATATCCACGTAAGATTCACATTGGTCTATGTAGATCTACTTACGTTCATGTCATTCCATGTCCTTTTACGTAGGAACAATGCATTCCGTGTCTGTCCACATCTGTCCATATATGTTCACGTAGATCCACGTCTCTCAATGTAGGTACACTTAGGTCCATGTCAGTCCATGTAGGTCATCGTAGGTCCGCATCTCTCAATGGAGGTCCACATAGCTCATTGTAGTGCCACCTGTTTCCACATAGGTCCAAGTAGGTTCATGTCTGTCCACATCAATTCAATTCGCTCCATGGAGTGACACTTCTGTGCACATAAGCACATGTCCATTTTTTATATTCCACGTAGGTATGCATGTGTTATCGTGTGTCCAGATAGGGCCTTTTCTGTCCATGTTGGTCCACAAAGCTCTTCGTCTGTCCTTGCTGGTCCATGTAAGACCACATAGTTCCACATCTGAGAAGGTGCACCCACATAGGCCTACATCTCCTCAGGTAGGTCCACATATATTTATGTAGGTCCACATCATTCAGGAGCTGGGAAACATAAGGTGTGCAAAGAGTATTTTGGACATCAGGGCTGCAGCATTGTTGAGGCTGACATGGGTACGTAGGCTCCGGCTCTGAGGTTATTGAAGGAGCTGCATGCTAGTTGCGGCTCAGGCCTGTCTACGTCATTTCATGACTGCCCACGTTGGTGATCGGAGGACAAAGAATGTCCATGTAGATCTGCAAAGGGCACCATGCCTCTAACGGTAATGGCCTTGGACTAGTTGTCTCGGTCCACTTTGTCAAGGTTTCCTTGGCCTAGGTGTCTGTGGCCTTGGTTCACGTGGACTCATTGTCCGGGGCCTCGGTCCATGAGGCCTCGTTCCACTTGGCCTTGGCATCCATGGCCTCACTCCATGTGGCTTTAAGTCCACCTAGCCTCGGTTTCCATGATTTCGGGATCTGTGGCCTCTCTTTCCATGCCCTCCACATCCATGGAATCGGTCTCCATGGATTCCCTGTCCTTATACTCAGTCTCTGTTGATTCACTGTCTGTAGATTCGGTCTCCATCACGTCGGTCTCCGTAACCTCAATCTGCATTACTCAGTCTCTTTGCTTGACATTGCCCCGAATTCCGTGACTGTGGCCTCAGTGTCCATGGCCTCAAATGTGTTGGCCTCAGTCTCCTTGGACTTGTGTCCATTGCCTTGTTCCCAGAAATCTCCATCTAAGGAGATGCCATGTCCTTGGCATCTGTCTCAGTGGCCTGCGTAGATGTGGAATTTGTTTCCTGGACTCGATCTCCTGACCCCCATGTTCATGGTCTCATTCTATTTGTCCTTAGTCTCTGTGGACTTCTCTCATGGTCACCATGTCCTTGGGTGTCTGTCTAGTTCTGCGTACCCTCACCTGTCTGCGTGGGCAGGCAGGATGCTTAAATCTTGGGCAGGTGAATATCAGTCTTTGATGGTGAACAGGCATTAGTGTAGGTTCACCTCTTTTCATGTCGCTTTATGGAAGCTCACGTACATATGCGTTAATATGTAACTTAGAATGAATTTGTCTGTAAGGGAAACTGTTTATGTGGGCAACTGTCTATGTGGGCAAGCAGGCGTCATTCTAGCTGAGAGTTTTGTTTTCTGTCTATGCTTTTGGGTGGGTATCTGTGTACGTATGTGGTCAGGCATCTCTTTAGGTTCACCACTCTCCACGTCGTTTCACGTAGATACGCGTCTGTACACGTAGGTCCATGTAGGCCCTCATCATTCCACTTAGTTGCACATAGTTCATGTCTGTCCATGAAATTCCACGTCTGCTCCAGTCTATCCACATAGGCATACATCTGTCCACGTTGCTCCACATCTGTCCTCGTATGTTCATGTAGGTCCACTTAGATATCTGTAAGTACACCTCTATCCAAGTCCATCCAGGTAGGACCACATCTCGCCACATATGTACACTTCGGTCCACGTTTATCCACGTATGATCAGGCTCTTCCACATCGGTCGACATCTGCCCACATACGTGCACGTAGAACCGCATCTGTCTGCGTCGGTCCACGTAGGTCCATGTAAGAGATGAAATCTCTTAACAACAGAAAATACAGCTAAGTTTCTCGATAAAGGACATCTGTAAACAACATACACAAAATGCTTCTGAATGTTAAACATTCCATCTAGATCAGGACAAAATTGCCCAGTATTGTCTCATTTACCAAACATTGTAGTAGATGTTTTACTCATTTCAAGGTGTCAAGGAAAACGTTTGAGGAAGTATGTGAAGTGGAAATTGTTACTGACTATAGATGATATATTTTAAATAGAAAATTTTCTTTTCTTTTTTCATAGGAGAGGGTCAGTGAGAGATTGAGAAAGAATTTTGTTAAGATTTTCATGTGCCCTGTATTGCTCCTAGTCTTCAGCATGTCCATGGTACTGAGGTTTGAACTTCAGAACCGGAGGATGTAGGGCACGCACCACAAATGATGAGCGACCGCTCCTGCCACTGGATGATTATATTAAAACAATAAATTTATAAGCTGATTGCTGGGACCATGATTTTGAAAGATAATTGTAGGTCCTTTAGAAGTGTCTCAGCAGGTGGAGCAGTTGCCTGGCACATTCAAGGACCCAGGTTCGTATCCCAGCACCACATACATGAAGAGTATCGGAGACACAAAAATCAGATGATGAATAAACTTTAATTTCCTTTCACTCTGTCCCTCCCTTAGAAAATGTAAAAATCAAGTATACTTCTATATAACCTGAGAAAGTCTCCTTCAAAAGAGATCATTATGATACTCAGATTGAAAATATGGCCTCAAGGAATAACATTGATATAGGCTATGTAAAATTTTTATGGGGAAAATGTTCTTTTTTGTTTACGTCTGTCTACTTTTATTTACCTTCACATAGTCCTACGTATACATTTGTGTACATGGGCATCTGTCTATGTAGGAGTCTATGTAGGTACGTGGGCTGGCTTCTGTCTAGTATTTCAGGCGGTTTTCTGGCTATGAATGTGGGTGCGCATCTGTCTAGGTGTGTTTTGGGCATCTGTGTAGGTCCACATCTGTCTACATAGTTTCACGAAGGTACCCGTCTGTACACAGAGGTCCACGTAGGCCCTCATCTTACCACTGAGGTCCACATGAATTCATCTCAGTCCATGAAGGTCCACTTCGGTTCACATCGGTTCACGTCTGTCCACGTTGGACCACATAGGTCAACAGCGTTCCTCATCTGACTTGTAGATTCTCGTAGGTTCACGTCTGTCCATCAAGGTCCACAGATGATTACATTGCTCCGCATAGGTCCACAAAAGTTCACCTAAGTTCACGTTAGTCCAGATATGTCCACGTAAGTTTCACATCGGTCTAGGTAGATCTACTTACGTTCATGTCATTCCATGTCCATTTATGTAGGAACATTGTGTTCCATGTGAGTCCACATCTGTCCACGTATGTCCACATAGATACACATCTGTCAACGTAAGTACACAGAGGTCCACGTCAGTCCATGTAGGTCATCGTAGGTCCGCATCTCTCAATGAAGGTCCACGTAGCTCATTGTAGGGCCAACTGTTTCCACATAGGTCCAAGTAGGTTCATGTCTGTCCACATCAATTCAATTTGCTCCAATGAGGGACAAGTCTGCCCATTTAAGCACATGTCCATCTTCGATATTCCACTTAGGTACGCATGTGTCATCGTGTGTCCAGATAGGGACTTTTCTATCCATGTTGGTCCACAAAGCTCCTCGTCTGTCCACGTTGGTCCATGTAAGACCACGTAGTTCCACATCTGAGAAGGTGCACCCACATAGATCTACGTCTCTTCAGGTAGGTCCGCATATATTCATGTAGGTCCACATAATTCAGGAGCTGGGACACATAAGGTGCACACTGAGTATTTTGGACATCAGGACTGCAGTATTTTTAAGGCTGAAATGGTTCTGTGGTCTCCGGCTCTGAGGTCATAGCTGGAGCTGCATGCTAGTTGTGGCTCAGGCCTGTCAATGTCATTTCATGACTGCCCACATTGGTGATCGGAGGACAGAGAATGTCCATGTAGATCCACAAAGGGCACAATGCCTTGGACTGTATGGGCCTTGGACAAGTTGCTCGGTCCACTTTGTCAAGGTTTCCATGGCCTTGGTCCACGTGGACTCATTATCCGGGGCCTCGGTCCACGAGGCCTCAGTCTGCATGGACTCACTCCTTGTGGCTTTCGGTCAGCGTGGCCTTGGTTCCGATGATATCAGACTCTCTGCCTTCTATTTCCATTGCCTCCGCGTCCGTGGAATCGGTCTCCGTGGATTCCCTCTCCATATACTCGGTGTCTGTTGATTCAATGTCTGTAGTTTTGGTCTCCATCACGTTGGTCTCCGTAACCTCAGTCTGCATTACTCAGTCTCTTTGGTTGACATTTCCCCGGCCTCCGTGACTGTGGCCTCAGTGTCAATATGAACAATATGCGTGGCCTGAGTCTCCGTGGCCTTTTGTCCATGGTCCGGTTCCCAGTAATCTCCCTCTAAGAAGACACCGTGTCCTTGGCATCTGTCTCAGTGGCCTGTGTAGCTGTGGAATCCGTTTCATGGACTCGGTCTCCTGACCCCCATGTTCGTGGTCTCATTCTATTTGTCCTTAGTCTCTGTGGACTTCTCTGAGGGTCACCATGTCCTTGGGTGTTTGTCTAGTTCTGCGGGCGGTCACCTGTCTGCGTGGCCCAGTGGGAAGCTTTCTTCGAGTGCGGGTGAATATCAGTCTTTTTGGTCAACAGGCATTAGTGTAAGGTCACCTCTTTTCATGTTGGTTTACATAAGATCACGAGCATATACGTTTATATATATCTTAGAATGCATTTGTCTGCATTGGTAACTGTATATGTGGGCAACGTCTACGTGAGCAAGCGGGCGTCTTTCTAGATGAGCGTTCGGCTTTCTGTCTTTGCGTTTGGGTGGGCATCTGTCTATGTAGGTGGGCAGGCATCTCTTTAGTTTCAGCTCTCTCCACGTCGTTTCATGTAGATATATGTCTGTACACGTAGGTCCATGTAGGCCCTCATCATTCCACTTAGTTGCACATAGTTCATGTCTGTCCACAAAATTCCACGTCCGTTCCAGTCTGTCCAGGTAGGCGCACATTTGTCCACGGTGGTCCACATCTGTCCTCATATGTTCATTTTGATGAACTTAGATATATATAAGTCCACCTCTATCCAAGTCCATCCAGGTAGGACCACATCTCGCCACATAGGTACACTTAGGTCCACCTTTATCCACGTATAGTCAGGCTCTTACACATCGGTCGATGTCTGCCTACATAAGTGCACGTTGGACCGCATCTGTCTGCATCGTTCCAAATAGGCTCATGAAAGAGATTAAAATCTCTTAACAACAGAAATTACAGGTAAGTTACTCAATAAAGGACATCTGTAAGCAACATACAGAAAAATGCTTCTGAATGTGAAACATTCCAAGTAGATCAGGAAAAAATTGCCCAGTATTATGTCATCTACCTAAAATTGTAGTAGATGTTTTTCTCATTTCAACCTGTTAACGAAAAGGTTTGAGGAAGTATGTGAAGTGGAAATTGTTACTGACTATAGATGATATATTTTAAAAAGAAAATTTTCTTTTCTTTTTTCAAAAGAGAGGGTCAGTGAGAGATTGAGAAAGAATTTTTAAGATTTTCATGTGCCCTGTGTTGCTCCGAGACTTCAGCAAGTCAATGATACTGGGGTTTGAACTTGAGTACCAGAGGATGCAGGGCAGGACCACAAATGCTGAGTGACCGCTCCTGCCCCTGGATGATTATATTAAAACAATAAATTTATAAGCTGATTGCTGGGACCATGATTTTGAAAGAAAATTGCAGGTTCTTTAGAAGTGTCTCAGCATGAGGAGCAGTTGCCTGGCACATTCAAGGACCCAGGTTCGTACCCCAGCACCACATACACGACAAAGTATCAGAGACACAAAAATCACATGAATGAATAAAACTTGATTCCCATTCACTCTCTCAATCTCTTACAAAATGTAAAAATTAAGTATACTTCTACATAACCACAGAGAGTCTCCTTCAAAAGAGATCATTATGATACTGACATTGAAAATATGTCCTCAAGGAATAAAAATGATATAGGATATGTAATATTAATAGGGGAAAATGTTCATTTCTGTTTACATCTGTCTACTTTTATATACCTTCACGTAGGCCTATGTACGCATCTGTGTACATGGGCATCTGTCTATGTGGGAGTCTATGTAGGTACAAGGGCCAGCGTATGTCTAGGATTTCGGGTGGTTTTCTGAGTATGTGTGTGGGTGCGCATCTGTCTAGGTGTGGTTCGGGCAAATGTGTAGGTCCACATGTGTTTACATAGTTTCACGATGGTACCGGTCTGTACACAGAGGTCCACGTAGGCCCTCATCTTAACACCTAGGACCACATGAATTCATCTCTGTCCACGAAGGTCCAGGTCGGTTCACATTGGTTCATGTCTGCCTACGTTGGACCATGTAGGTCAACATCGGTCCACGTCTGTCTTGCAGATCCACGTAGGTTCACATCTGTCCATCAAGGTCCACATACGTTCACATCACTCCGCATAGGTCCACGAATGTTTGCGTAAGTTCACGTCGGTCCAGGTATGTCCAGGTAAGATTCACATCGGTCTATGTAGATCTATTTATGTTCATGTCATTCCATGTCCTCTTAGGTAGGAACACTGCGTTCCTTGTCTGTCCACATCTGTCCACCTATTTCCACGTCTGTCAACATAGGTACACATAGGTTTATGTCGGTCCATGTAGGTCATTGTAGGTCCGCATCTCTCAGTGGAGGTCCACGTAGCTCATTGTAGGGCCACCTTTTTCCACATAGGTCCAAGAAGGTTCATGTCTGTCCACCTCGATTTGATTCACTCCATGGAGGGACATGTCTGTCCACGTAAGCACATGTACATCTTCGATATTCCACGTAAGTAACATGTGTCATCGTGTGTCCAGATAGGGCCTTTTCTGTCCATGTTGGTCCACAAAGCTTCACGTCTGTCCACGTTGGTCCATGCAAGACCACGTAGTTCCACATCTGAGAAGGTGCACCCACAAAGGTCTATGTCTCCTCAGGTAGGTCCACATATATTCATGTAGGTCCACATCATTCAGGACCTGGGACACTTAAGGATCTCACTGAGTATTTTGGAAATCAGGGATGCAGCATTGTTGTGGCAGACATAGGTACATGTGCTCTGGCTCTGAGGTCATAGCAGGAGCTGCATGCTAGTTGTGGCTCAGGCCTGTCTATGTCATTTCATGACTGCCCACTTTGGTGATCGGAGGACAAAGAATGTCCAAGTGGATCCGCAAAAGGCACCATTCCTCGGAATGTAATGGCCTTGATCTAGATGTCTCGGTCCACTTTGTCAAGGTTTCTGTAGCCTCGGTATCCGTGGCCTCGGTCGACGTGAACTCATTGTCTGGAGCCTCAGTCCATGAGGCATTGGTCCACGTGGCCTTAGCGTCTATGACCTCACTCCTTGTACCTTTCAGTCAGCGTGTCCTCAGTTAACATGAAATTGGGCTCTGTGGCTCCTTTTCCGTGGCCTCCGCATCCGTGGAATCAGTCTCCGTGGATTCAACGTCCTTGTACTCGGTCGCTGTAGATTCTTTGTCTTTAGATTCGGTCTCAGTCACGTCGTTCTCCGTAATCTCTATCTGCATTCCTCAGTGTCTTTGGTTGACATTGCCCGGACCTCTGTGACTGTAGCCTCAGTGTCCATGGCCTCAATGTGCGTGGCCACAGTCTCCATGGCCTTTTGTCTATGGCCGTGTTCCCAAATTCTCCAACTAAGAAGATGCCGTGTTCTTGGCATCTGTCTCAGTGGACTGTGTAGCTGTGTAATCCGCTTCGTGGACTCGTTCTCCTGACCCCCATGTTCGTGGTCTCGTTCTATTTGTCCTTAGTCTCTGTGGAGTTCTCTCATGGTCACCATGTCCTTGGGTGTCTGTCTAGTTCTGCGTACCCTCACCTGTCTGCGTGGGCAGGCAGGATGCTTAAATCTTGGGCAGGTGAATATCAGTCTTTGATGGTGAACAGGCATTAGTGTAGGTTCACCTCTTTTCACGTCGCTTTATGGAAGCTCACGTACATATGCGTTAATATATACCTTAGAATGAATTTGTCTGTATGGGAAACTGTTTATGTGGGCAACTGTCTATGTGGGCAAGCAGGCATCATTCTAGCTGAGAGTTTTGTTTTCTGTTTATGCTTTTGGGTGGGTATCTGTCTACGTATGTGGTCAGGCATCTCTTTAGGTTCACCACTCTCCACGTCGTTTCACGTAGATACTTGACTGTACACGTAGGATCACGTAGGCCCTCATCATTCCATTGAGTTGCACATACTTCATGTCTGTCCACGAAATTCCACTTCCGTTGCAGTCTGTCCATGTAGGTACACATCTGTCCATGTCTGCCCACTTCTGACCTCGTATGTTCATGTAGGTCCACTTAGTTATCTGTAAGTCCAACTATATCCACGTCCATCCAGGTAGGACTACATCTCGCCACATAGATATACTTTGGTCCATATTTGTCCTCCTATGTTCAGGTTCTTCCTCATTGGTCCACGTCTGCCCACATATGTGCACGTAGGACCGCAACTGTCTGCGTCGTTCCATGTAGGTCCATGTAAGAGATGAAATCTCTTAACAACAGAAAATGCAGGTAACTTTCTCGATAAAGGACATCTGTAAACAACATACAGCAAAATGCTTCTGAATGTTAAACATTCCATCTAGATCTGGACAAAATTGCCCAGTATTGTCTCCTCTACCGAACATTGTAGTAGAAGTTTTACTCATTGCAACCTGTCAAGGAAAAGGTTTGAGTAAGTATGTGAAGTGGAAATTGTTACTGACTATAGATGATTTATTTTAAAAAGAAAATTTTCTTTTCTTTTTTCAAAAGAGAGGTTCAGTGAGATATTGAGAAAGAATTTTATTAAGATTTTCATGTGCCTTGTGTTGCTCCGAGCCTTCAGCATGTCCATGGTGCTGGGGTTTAACTTGAGTACCGGAGGATGCAGGGCATGACCACAAATGCTGTGCGACCGCTCCTGCCCCTAGATGATTATATTAAAAGCAATAAATTTATAAGCTAATTGCTGGGACCATGATCTTAAAAGATAATTGAAAGTCCTTTAGAAGTGTCTCAGCACATGGAGCAGTTTCCTGCCATATTCAAGGACCCAGGATCGTATCCCAGCACCACATACACGACAAAGTATCGGAGACACAAAAATCAGTTGAATGAATAAATCTTGATTCCCATTCACTCTCTCACTCTCTTACAAAATGTAAAAATCAAGTATACTTCTATATAACCTCAGAAAGTCTCCTTCAAAAGAGATCTTTATGATACTGACATTGAAAATATGGCCTGAAGGAATAACAATGATATAGGCTATCTGAAATTAATATGGGGAAAAAGTTCGTTTCTGTTTACGTCTGTCTACTTTTATTTACGTTCATGTAGGCCTGCGTATACATCTGTGTAAATGGGCGTCTGTCTATCTAGGAGTCTATATAGGTACGTGGGCCAGCGCCTGTCTAGGATTTCGGGCGGTTTTCTGACTGTGTGTGTGGGTGCGCATCTGTTTAGGTGTGGTTCGGGCTTCTGTGTAGGTCCACATCTGTCTACATAGTTTCACGAAGGTACCCGTCTGTACACAGAGGTCCACGTAGGCCCTCATCTTACCACCGAGGTCCACATGAATTCATCTCTGTTCATGAAGGTCCACGTCAGATCACATCGTTTCACGTCTGACTACGTTGGCCACGTAGGTCAACGTCGGTCCACGTCTGACTTGTAGATCCTCGTAGGTTCACATGTGTCCATCAAGATCCACATACGTTCACATCGCTCCGCATAGGTCCACGAATGTTCACGTAAGTTCACGTCGTCCAGATATGTCCACGTAAGTTTCACATCGGTCTGTGCAGATCTACTTACGTTCATGTCATTCCATGTCTTTTACGTAGCACACTGCGTTCCATGTCTGACCACATCTATCCATGTATGCCCACGTAGATCCACGTCTGTCAACGTAGGTACACATAGGTCCATGTCGGTCCATGTAGGTCATCATAGGTCCGCATCACTCAATGGAGGGTCACATAGCTCATTGTAGGGCCACATGTTTCCACATATGTCCAAGTAGGTTCATGTCTGTACACATCGATTCGATTCGCTCCATGGAGGGACATGTCTCTCCACGTTAGCACATGTGTATCTTCGATATTCCAATTAGGTACGCATTTGTCTGTATACGTAAGCACATGTCCATCTTCGATATTCCACGTAGTTAAGCCTGTGTCATCGTGTGCCCACCTAGGGCCTTTTCTGTCCATGTTGGTCCACAAAGCTCCATGTCTGTCCACGTTGGTCAATGTAAGACCATGTAGTTCCACATCTGAGAAGGTGCACCCACATAGGTCTACGTCTCCTCAGGTAGGTCCACATATATTCATGTAGGTCCACATCATTCAGGACCTGGGACACATAAGGTGCGTACTGAGTATTTTGGACATCAGGGCTGCAGCATTGTTGAGACTGACATGGGTCCCTGGGCTCCGGATCTGAGGTCATAGCAGGAGCTGCATGCTAGTTGGGTCTCAGGCCTCCCTATGTCATTTCATGACTGCCCACTTTGGTGATTGGAGGACAAAGAATGTCTATGTGGATCCGCAAAGGCACTATTCCTTGGAATGTAATGGCCGTGGTCTAGATGTCTCGGTCCACTATGTGAAGATTTCCATGGCCTCGGTGTCTGTGGTCTCGGTCCACATGGACTCATTTTCTGGCACATTGGTCCACGAGGCCTCGGTCCATGTGGCTTTGGCATTCGTGGCCTTACTCCACGTGGCTTTATGTCCACGTGGCCTCAGTTTCTGTGATATCGGGCTCTCTGTGGTCTCTCTTTCCATGGCCTCAGCGTCCATAGAATCGGTCTCCATGGATTCCCTGTCCGTATACCTGGTGTCTGTTGATTCACTGTCTGTAGATTAGGTCTCCATCATGTCGTTCTCCATAACCTCAGTCTGCATTACTCAGTCTCTTTGGTTGACATTGCCCTGACCTCCGTGACTGTGGCCTCAGTGTCCATGGCCTCAGTGTGTGTGGCCTCAGTCTCCGTGAACTTTTGTCCATGGCCCTGTTCCCAGTACTCTCCATTTAAGAAGATGCCGTGTCCTTGGCATCTGTCTCAGTGGCTTGCGTAGCTGTGGAAACTATTCGTGGACTCGATATCCTGTCACCATATTCGTGGTATCATTCTATTTGTCCTTAGCCTCTGTGGACTTCTCCCATGGTCACCATGCCCTTGGGTGTCTGTCTAGTTCTGCTGGTGGTCACCTTTTTGCATGGCCGAGCAGGATGCTTTCTACGTGGGTGGGTGAATATCAGTCTTTGTTGGTGGAAAGACATAAGTGTAGGTTCACCTATTACATGTCTGCTTATGTAAGACCATGTACTTATATGTTTATATATACCTTAGAATGCATTTGACTTCATGGGTATTTGTAGATGTGGGCAACTGTCTACATGGGTGTGCGGGCGTCTTTCTAGATGAGCATTCGGATTTCTATGTGTTTGTGCGGGCATCTGTCAACGTAGGTGGGCAGGCATCTCTTTAGTTTCAGCTCCCTCCACCTCGTTTCACGTAGATATGCATGTGTACCTGTAGGTCCACGTAGGCCCTCATCGTTCCACTGAGTTGCACATAGTTCATGTCTGTTCACGAAAGTTCACGTCCGTTCCACTCTGTCCACGTAGGCGCAAATCTGTGCACGTTGGTCCACATCTCTCCTCATATGTTCATATAGGTCCACTTAGATATCTGTAAGTCCACCTCAATCCAATTCCATCCAGTTAGGGCCACATCTTGCCACATAGGTATACTTAGGTCCACGTTTGTCCACGTATGTCCAATTCTTCCACATCGGTCCACATCTGCCCACGTATGTGCATGTAGGACTGCATCTGTCTGCGTTGGTCTACGTAGGTCCATGTAAGAGATTAAAATCTCTTAACAACAGAAAATACAGGTAACCTTCTCGATAAAGTACATCTGTAAACAACATACAGCAAAATGCTTCTGAATGTGAAACATTCCATCTAGATCCGGACAAAATTGTCCAGTATTGTGTCATCTACAGAACATTGTAGTAGATATTTTACTCATTTCAACATGTCTAGGAAAAGGTTTGAGGAAGTATGTGAAGTGGAAATTGTTACTGACTATAGATGATATATTTTAAAAAGAAAATTTTCTTTTTAAAACGAGAGGGACAGTGAGAGATTGAGAAAGAATTTTATTAAGGTTTTCATGTACCCTGTGTTGCTCCGAGTCTTCAGAATGTCCATGGTATTGGGGTATGAAATGAATACCAGAGGATGCAGTACACGCACCACAAATTCTGAGCAACCGTTGCTGCCCCTGTATGATTATATTAAAAGCAATAAATTTATAAGCTGGGACCATGAATTCGAAAGATAATTGTAGGTCCTTTAGAAGTGTCTCAGCAGGTGGAGCAGGTGCCTGTCATATTCAAGGACCCAGGTTTGTATCGCTGCCCCACATACACGACAAAGTATCGGAGACAACAAAATCAGATGAATGAGTAATATTTGATTCCCTTTCACTCTCTCCCTCTCTTAGAAAATGGAAAAAGCAAGTATAATTCTATATAACCTCAGAAAGTCTGCTTCAAAAGAGATCATTATGATACTGAGATTGAAAATATGTCCCCAAGGAATAACTGTGATATAGGCTATGTAAAATTTCTATGGGGAACAAGTTCGTTTCGGTTTACGTTTGTGTACGTTTATTTACCTTCATGTAGGCCTGCATATACATCTGTGTACATGGGCATCTGTCTATGTAGGAGTCTATGTAGGTTCATGGGCCGGGGTCTGTGTAGGAATTCGGGCGGTTTTCTGACTAGGTGTGGTTCTGCCATATGTTGGTCCACATCTGTCTACATAGTTTCACAAAAGTACCCGTCTGTTCACAGAGGTCCACGAAGGCCATCCTTTTACCACCGAGGTCCACATGAATTCATCTCTTTCCAGGAAGGTCCATGTCGGTTCGCAGCGGTTCACATCTGTAAGCGTTGGACCATGTATGTCAACGTCGGTCCACGTTTGACTTGTAGATTCTCATAGGTTCACATCTGTCCATCAAGGTCCTCATAGGTTCACATCGCTCTGCATAGGTCCATGAATGTTCACGTACGTTCACCTTGGACCAGATATGTCCACGTAAGTTTCACATCGGTCTATGTAGATCTACTTACGTTCATGTCATTCTATGTCCTTTTACATAGGAACACTGCGTTTCGTGTCTGTCCACATCTGTCCACGTAGGTCCACGTAGATCCACGTCTGTCAAAGTAGGTACAGATAAGTCCATGTTGGTCCATGTAGGCCATCGTAGGTCCGCATATCTCAATGGAGGTCCACGTAGCTCATTGTTGGGCCACATGTTTCCACATATGTCCAAGTAGGTTCATGTTTGTCCACATCGATTCGATTCGCTCCATGGAGGGACACGTCTATCCACGTAAGCACATGTACATCTTCGATATTCCATGTAGTTACGCATGTTTCATCATGTGTCCAGATATGGGGTTTTCTTTCCATTTTGGTCCACAAGGCTCCTAGTTTGTCCACTTTGGTCCATGTAAGACCACGTAGTTCCACATTTGAGAAGGTGCACCCACATAGGTCTAGGTCTCCTCAGGTAGGTCAGCATATATTCATGTAGGTCCACATCATTCAGGAGCTGGGACACATAGGGTGCGCACTGAGTATTTTGGACATCAGGGCTGTAGCATTGTTAAGTCTTACATGTTTCCCAGGGCTCCGGCTCTGAAGTCATAGCAGGAGCTGCATGCTAGCTGTGGCACAGGCCTCTAATGTCATTTCACGACTGCTCATGTTGGTGATCGGAGGACAAAGAATGTCCATGTAGATCCGCAAAGGGCACAATGACTCTGACTGTAATGGACTTGGACTAGTTGTCTAGGTCCGTTTGTCAAGGTTTCCGTGGCCTCGGTGTCCTTGGCTTCTGTCCATGTAGACTCAATGTCAGGGGCCTCGGTCCACGAGGACTCGGTCAACGTGGCCTCGGCGTCAGTGGCCAAACTCCATGTGGCTTTCGGTCAACGTGGCCTCGGTTTCCGTGATCTCGGGCTCTGTGCCCTCTGTTTCTGTTTCCTCTGCGTCCGTGGAATCAGTCTCCGTGGATTTCCTGTCCGTATACTTGGTGTATGTTGATTCACTGTCTGTAGATTCGGTCTCTGTCACTTCCTTCTCCGTAACCTCAGTGTGCATTCTTCAGTCTGTTTGGTTGACATTGCCCCTACATCCGTGACTGTGGCCTCAGTATCCATTGCCTTCATGTGCGTGGCCTGAGTCTCCGTGGTCCTTTGTCTGTGGCCCTGTTCCCAGTCTGCCCATGTACGTGCACGAAGGACCACACATGTCTGCATCAGTCCTCGTAGGTCCATGTAAGAGATTAAAACCTCTTAACAACAGAAAATACAGGTAACTTTCTCGATAAAGGACATCTGTAAACAGCATACAGCAAAATGATTCTGAATGTTAAACATTCCATCTAGACCAGGACAAAATTGCCCAGGATTGTCTCATCTACCGAACATTGTAGTAGATGTTTTACTCTTTGCAAAGTGTGAAGGAAAAGGTTTGAGGAAGTATGTAAAGTGGAAATTGTTACTGACTATAGATGATATATTTTAAAAAGAAAATTTTTTTCTTTTTTCAAAAGAGAGGGACAGTGAGAGACTGAGAAAGAATTTATTAAGATTTTTATGTGCCCTGTGTTGCTCCGAGTCTTCAGCATGTCCTTGGTGCTGAGGTTTGAATTTGAGTACAGTAGGATGCAGGGCATGTACCACAAATGCTGAGCAACTCATCTGCCCTTGATGATTACATGCAGAGCCATAAATTTATAAGTTGATTACTAGGTCCATCATTATGAAAGATATTTGTAGATCCTTTAGTAGTGTCTCAGCATGTGTAGCAGTTGCCTGGCATATTCAAGGACCCAGGTTCGTATCCCAGCACCATAAATGGCAAAGTATCAGAGACACCAAAATCAGATGAATGAATAAAACTTGATTCACTTTCACTCTCTCCCTTAGAAAATGTAAAAATCAAGAATACTTGTATATAATCTCACAAAGTCTCCTTCAAAAGAGATCAATATATTGATGTTGAAAATATGGCCTCAAGGAATAACAATGATATAGGCTGTATAGAATTCCTTTGGGAAAAAGTTCATTTCTGTTTTCGTCTGTCTACGTTTCTTTACCTTCACGTAGTCCTATGTATACATCTGTGTACATGGGCATCTGTCTATGTAGGGGTCTATGTAGGTGCACGGGCCAGCGTCTGTCTAGGATTTTGGGCACGTTTCCATGTGTGTGAGTGCACATTGATCTATGTGTGCGTCGGGCAACTATGTAGGTCCACTTCTGTCTGCATAGTTTCACAAAGGTATCCGTCTGTACACAGAGTTCCACGTAGGCCGTCATCTTACCACCGAGCTCAACATGAATTCATCTCTGTTCATGAAGGTCCACGTCGGTTCACATCGGTTCACGTCTGTCCATGTTTACCACATAGGTCAACGTCGGTCCACGTCTGACTTGTAGATCCTAGTAGGATCACATCTGTCCATCAAGGTTAACATAGGTTCACATCGCTCTGCATAGGTCCACAAATGTTCACGTGCTTTCACGCCGGTCCAGATATGTCCACGTAAGATTCACACTGGTGTATGTAGATCTACTTACATTCATGTTATTCCATGTCCTTTTACGTAGAAGCAATGTGTTGTGGGTCTGTCCACATCTGTCCACGTAGGACCATGTAAATCCACGTTTATCAATATAGGTACACACATGCCCATGTCCGTCCATATAGGTCAATGGAGGTCCGCATCTCCCAATGGATGTCCACGTAGCTTACTTAGGGCCACCTGTTTCCACATAGGTCCAAGTAGATTCATGTCTGACCACATCGATTCAATTCGGTCCATGAAGTGACACGTCTGTTCAAGTAAGCACATGTACATCGTCGATAATCTACGTAGGTACGCATGTGTCATCGTGCGTCCAGATAGGACCTTTTCTGTCCATGTTGGTCCACAAAGCTCCTCGTCTGTCCACGTTGGTTCATGTAAAACCATGTAGTTCCACGTCTGAGAAGGTGCACCCACATACGTCTACGTCTCCTCAGGTAGGTCCACATACATTCATGTAGGTCCACATCATTTAGGAGCTAGGACCCATAAGGTGGGCACTGAGTATTTTGGATATCAGGGCTGCAGCATTTTTGAGGCTTACATGGGTCTGTGGGCTCATGACGACTCACTTTGGTGATCAGAGGACAAAAATGTCCTTGTAGATCCACAAAGGGCAAAATGTCTCGGACTCTATTAGCCATGGTCTAGTTGTCTCGGTACACTTTGTCAAGGTTTCTGTGGCCTTGGTGTCCGTGGACTCATTCCACATGGGCTCGTGGTCCAGGGCCTCGGACTACATGGTCTCGGTGTCTGTGGCCTCGATCCACGTGGCCTCAGTGTCCGTGGCCTCGTTGTCTGTGGCCTTTGTCCACGTGGCCTCTGTCCCAATGGCCTCGCCCCAGGTTTCCTCTGAAACAGTGGCCACAGTGTCTGTGGCCTCCGTCCAAGTGGCCACGATAACATGGCCTCATCCATGGTTCTATCCACATGGCCTCGGCGTCCGTGGCCACACTCCATGTGGCTTTAAATCCACGTGGTCTCGGTTTCCGTGTCCTCGGGCTCTGTGGCCTCTCTTGCCGTGGCCTCCGCATCCATGGAATCGGTCTCCGTGGATTCCCTGTCCATATACTCGGTCTCTGTTGATTCACTGTCTGTAAATTCAGTCTCCGTCATGTCTGTCTCCATAACCTCAGTCTGCATTACTCAGTCTCTTTGGTTGACATTGCCCCTACCTCCTTGATTGTGGCCTCAGTGTCCATGGCCTCAATATGCGTGGGCTCAGTGTCCATGGCCTTTTGTCCATGGCTCTGTTCCCAGTACTCTCCATCTAAGAAGACAACGTGTCCTTGGCATCTGTCTCAGTGCCCTGTGTAGCTGTGGAATTCGTTTGGTGGATTGGGTTTCCTGACCCGCATATTCGTGGTCTCATTCTATTTGTCCTTATTCTCAGTGGACTGCTCTCATTGTCACCATGTCCTTGGGTGTCTGTCTAGTTCTGTGGGTGGTCACCTGTCTGCGTGGCCGAACGGGATGCTTACTTCGTGGGAAGGTGAATATCAGTCTTTGTTGGTGGACAGGCATTAGGGTAGTTTCATCTCTTTTCGCATTGTTTTATGTAAGATAACGTACATATACGATTATATATACCTTAGAATGCATTTGTCTTCACGCGTAAATGTATATGTGGGCAACTGTCTACGTGGGCAAGCGGTCGTCTTTCTAGGTGAGTGTTCGGTTTTCTGTCTATGTGTTTGGTTGTGCATCTGTCTACATAGGTGGTCAGGCATCTCTTTAGGTTCAGCTCTCTCCACGTCGTTTCACGTAGATACACCTCTGTATACGTAGGACCACGTAGGCCATCATCAATCCACTGAGTTACATATAGTTCAGGTCTGCCAAAGAAATTCCACTTCCATTCCACTCTGTCCACGTTGGTACACTTCTGTCCTCATATGTTCATGTAGGTCCACTTAGATATCTGTAAGTCCACCTCTGTCCAAGTCCATTCAGATAGGACCACATTTAGCCACATAGTACACTTAGGTCCACGTTAGTCCACATGTGTTCAGGTTCTTCCACATCGGTCCACGTCTGCCCACGTACGTGCAAGTAGGACCGAATCTGTTTACATCGGTTCACGAAGGTTTATGTAAGAGATTAAAATCTCTTAACAACAGAAAATACAGGAAACTTTCTCGATAAAGGACATCTGTAAACAACATACAGCAAAATGCTTCTGAATGCTAAACATTCCATCTAGATCAGGACAAAATTGAACAGTATTGTCTCATCTACCGCACATTATAGTAGATGTTTTACTCATTTCAACGTGTCAAGGAGAAGGTTTGAGGAAGTATGTGAAGTGGAAATTGTTACTGACTATAGATGATATATTTTAAAAAGAAAATATTCTTTTCTTTTTTCAAAGGAGAGGGTAAGTGAGAGATTGAGAAAGAATTTTATTAAGATTTTCATGTGCCATGTGCTGCTTCGAGTCTTCGGCATGTCCATAGTGCTGGGGTTTGAACTTGAGTACCAGAGGATGCAGGGCATGCACCACAAATGCTGAACAACCGCTCCTGCCCCTAGGTCATTATATTAAAAGCAAGAAATTTATAACTGATTGTTGGGACCATGATTTTAAAAGATAATTGTTGGTCCTTTAGTAGTATCTCAGCAGGTGGAGCAGTTGCCTGGCATATTCAAGGTCCCAGGTTCGTACCCCAGCACCACATACACCACACAGTATCGGAGACACAAAAATTAGATGAATGAATAAAACTTGATTCCCTTTCACTCTCTCCCTCTCTTCGAAAATGTAAAAATCAAGTACACTTCTATATAACCTCAGAAAGTCTCCTTCAAAAGAGATCAATATCATATTGATGTTGAAAATATGGCCTCAAGGAATAACAATGATATAGGCTATCTAAAATTAATATGGGGAAATATTTCATTTCTGTTCATGTCTGTCTACATATATTTACCTTCACGTAGGCCTACGTATATATCTGTGTACATTGGCATCTGTCTATGTAGGAGTCTATGTAGGTACGCCTGCCGGTGTCTGTCTAGGATATCGGGCGGTTTTCTGACTATGTGTGTGGGTGCACATCTGTCTAGGTGTGTGTCGGCCATCTGTGTAGGTCCACCTCTGTCTACATAGGTTCACGAAGGTATCCGTCTATACACAGTGATCCACATAGGCCCTTATCAAAGCACCGAGGTCCACATGAATTCATCTCTGTCCACGAATGTCCAAGTCGGTTCACATCAGTTCACATCTGTCCACGTTGGGCCATGCAGGTAAACGTTGGTCCACGTCTGACTTGTAGATCCTCATAGGTTCACATCTGTCCATCAAGGTACACATAGTTTCATATCGCTCCGGATAGGTCCACGAATGTTCAAGTATGTTCACGTCGGTCCAGATATGTCCACGTATATTTCACATCGGTCTATGTAGATCTACGTACGTTCATGTCATTCCATGTCCTTTTACGTAGCAACACTGCGTTCCATGTCTGACCACATCTGTCCACGTAGGTCTACGTAGATCCACATCTGTCAAAGTAGGTACACATAGGTCCATATTGGTCCATGTAAGTCATCGTAGGTCCGCATCTCTCAATGAAGGTCCATGTAGCTCATTGTAGGGCCACCTGTTTCAACATAGGTCCAAATAGTTTCATGTCTGTCCACATCGATTCGTTTCGCTCCATGGAGGGACACGTCTGTCCTCGTAAGCACATGTACATCTTCGATATTCCACGTAGGTACGCATGTGTCATCGTGTGTTCAGAAAGGGCCTTTTCTGTCCATGTTGGTCCACAAAGCTGCTCGTTTGTCCACGTAGGTCCATGTAATATCACATAGTTCCACTTCTGAGAAGGTGCACCCACATAGGTCTCCATCTCCTCAGGAGGTCCACATATATTCATATAGGTCCACATCATTCAGGAGCTGGGACAAATAAGGTGCGCACTGAGTAATTTGGACATCAGGGCTGCAGCATTGTTGAGGCTGACATGGGTCCATGGGTTCCGGCTCTGAGGTCATAGCAGGAGCTGTACGCTAGTTGTGGCTCAGGCCTGTCTATGTCATTTCATGACTGCCCAAGTTAGTGATGGGAGGACAAAGTTGTCCATGTATATCCACAAAGGGCACCATGCCTCGGACTGTAACGGTCTGGTCTAGTTGTCTCGGTCCACATTGTCAAGATTTCCTTGGCCTTGGTGTCCGCGGCCTCAGTCCATGTGGCCTCATTGTCCGGGGCCTCGGTCCACGTTGCCTCGATTCTATGGCCTTGGTGACCATGGCCTCGGTGTCCGTATTCTCGGTTCTCGTGGCCTCGGTCCACGTGGTCTCGGTGTTCGAGGCCCCAGTCCCAGTGGCCTCGATGTCCGGGGCCTCGGTTTCAAGGCCTCAGTCAAAATGGTCTCCGTGTCCATGGCCTCCATTTCCTTGATCTCGGTCCACGTGTCCTCGTTCCACTTTCCTTAGTGTACGTGGCCTTTGTGCCCGTGACATGAGCCACCACACCTGGCTGCCTCTATTATTAATTAATTAATTTATTTATTTATTTATTTTAGAGAGAGGAGGGAGGGACTGGAGCAGTGGCTCAGAGGTTACAGCACCTGCCTGGCATGTGCAAAGACGTGGGTTCAGTCCCAGCACCATGCATATAAAAAAGTGTCAGAGCAATGAAAGTCACATGAAGAATTAAATAAAATTGGTCTCTCTCTCTCTCTCTCTCTCTCTCACTGTCCCTCTCTTTGAAAACAAAACATATGTAGAGAATCATCGATTTTTCCAAAAATTTTTAAAATTTTTATATTTTTTTAATTTTTTGAGAATCATTTTTAAATTTATTTTTTCACCTGGCCTTCATTTCTCGGAGATATGTGTATGTGGTTCTGGGGTTTGAACCAGATTCTTTGCATATGCCAGGCAAGAACTTTAACCACCGAGCCACTGCTCCAACCCCCCCCCATTTATTTTTAATAATGCTAATAAAACACATAATCGGATTCCCATCTTTACCATTTCAAGCGTTCAGTAGTGTTGGATACAGCAACATGCACCCAGCTCTCTAGAACTTCCCATATTGCAATACAGAAACTCCCTGGCCCTGGAACACTAAGTCCCCAACCCTAGCCCTGGGTTACTCTTATGCTGCCCTCTGCCTGTGAGTTGGACAACTCTAGGTACCTCAGGAAGTGGATCCTGCCATTTTATGACTGGCTCAGTTCACTTGTCAGAAGATCCCCCAGGCAAGCTGCATTTCTTACAAGAATCTGTGTCTCTGCCTGAACGGGGTGACTGTCATTACGATGGAGATGATGGTTTTTCCTGAGTGCTCAGGTGAAGTGGTCAACTCCACACATTCTTTTTATGGGCCGTGTTTTGCTTTTTTTATTTCCCCCCAGCTGCATTGAGGTCTGACAAAATTTGTTTAAGGTGTACATCAGGACGCTTTATCACACGGTTGCATTGTGAACTGATTAACAACACAATCTGGTTAGCACATACATCCCATGTACTAACACCTGTGAACCCCCTGCTGGGCAGC
>PVKS010019188.1:0-38709 GCA_004027875.1 Aplodontia rufa
ATGTACTCACACATGCCAGGCAAGCACTGTAATCACTGAGCCACCACTCCAGCCCATCACAAACATTTTCTAAGCATAGTGCACAGTAGCCAGGCTCCTTCTTTGATTCTCTTGCCTGCGATCTTAAGGAGCAAAGTCACCTAAAAAGGTGAACATATTTTACTTCCCAACTTTTCTGTAGTGATTTTTGTTTTTGTGAATTTCTCTCGGAAAGAAGGAAAGTAAAAGCTAAAAACCCTATCCATTGGGTTTTTAGTTCAGCAGAACTCTATGAAATCCTTGTGAAGGAAAACACAGATGCTCCTTGATTTATGATGAGCTATGGTCTGATAAATTCATCACAAGTCAAAAATATCATCAGTTAAAAACGCATTTAAAACACCTAATATACCAAGCATCTTAGCTTACCAACAAAGTTTGAGGAGCTTTCCTGTTGTGATCTTGTGGCTGGATGGTTGTTGTAGCTTGCTGCCCAGCCTCACAAGAGAGTAATGTGTCTAGAAAAAGAAGAAAATTCAAAGAACTTTCTATAGAATGCATTTGCACCATTATAAAGCCTAAACATACGAGTTAAACCATTGTCCGTTAAGGACCACAGAAGCGTGGAAGATGGAATGAAGCACTCACCTCCCTCTTCCTCCACTGAACGCAGCAATGAAAAGGAAAGAATGTAAGCAGCAGCTGCTCTCGGGCTCTGGATAGCAAATGACACAAAGTTTGCAGAACCAAATAATCAGCAGGAAGTTTTCCATGCTTTTCATCCCATGGCATCCCCTGGACTCGACTCAAGTAGCTTCAATGCTGGAAGTGATAACCAGCCAGAGAAATGTTGAATCCCAAAATCCCCTCTTCTGGCTCAAGGAACAGAAAGGAGGGAATCTAACTCTAAGGGAAGAGGGGGCAGTGGTCCATTTCCCTTTTTTCTTGCGTTCTGTTGTACCCCAGACAATCCTAAGGGGTTGGTAGCAATGGCAGCAGTAGACCCTGTGGGCACCTAAAACTGTGAGGTAGGGGATTCTCCCTCTCTGGCTGTAGAAACGGTCCAAGAGTGTGGGTGCACACATCCTTGCTGTTTTTCTGCTTGTGTATCCTCCTTCTGCCACTTGGGCCCAGATGCAGATACCCTCAGAGCAGAGTGGGGCAACAAGAGCCCCAGATTTCTGATAGGAGATGGAGGCAAATAGCCGAACCCCAGGGAGCCAAAAAGTACTAGAGAGATAGAGAGGAAGGCACATGGGACAGTAGCTGAATTCCTGAGCTTGCTCAGAAGCTGCACATAAACAATGTACCCCCGGGGACTTGGCAACTGAACTATGAGATCAGTTCACCAACTCATCTCAGACTGGCTACTGGGAGGTGTACATGTGGGGTCAGATCTGAATAGCACTGCAAAGGCTTTGAAAATGGAGCTGACATTGTACAGCACAAACGGAAGTATGTTTGGAACACACAGCTCAAACCCAACTCTTGCTTTTTTAAGAGAAAGAGTTAATTTCTTTTTTAATCTGGTTTTTGGTTTTCCCTCACTTAGCTGCTGGGGATAGAATGGGGTCCTGACACATGCCAGACAAGTGCTCTACCGCTGAGCCACCTCTCCAGCCCCAGGTTGATTGTCTATTAAAACAAAAATATCAACTTCATACTTAAGAGTCAAACAAGATCTGGGTTCATAACATAATATAAGAATATGAAAATGACAAGAATGGAATCCAAAATTATATGACATATATAAATCAGGAAAAATCTCTACTTGCATAAGAAAATTAGCAAATGTCAACAAGTAGAAGGCACAGATGTTAGAATTATGAGACAGAGCACTCATAGACTGAATAGAAAGGTATTAAATCCTAGGAAGGAAAAAATATAAAAAGAACAAAATGCAAAATTTAGAATTAAGTAATACAAGAACTAAATGGAAACACATTGGATAGACTCAATAGCCGATTGGAGATGACAGAGGAAAGAATCAATGAATTTGAAAATAGATCATTAGAAAATACACAGCCCGAACAATAGATAGAAAAAAGATGGGGAAAAAATAAATAAAAACATGGGGACAAATAGAATATTACCACAAGTCTAATATTCATGTTGTTGGAGTCCCAGAAGAGAATGGAAAAAATGGAATATAAAAAAAAAACCACTTGAAGAAATAATGTACCAAATTTGGTGAAAGACACTAGTGTATAGATTCAAGTTCAGCAAACTCTAACAGCATAAAACTAAAGAAATCCATATGGGTATGGTGGCACATGCCTATAATCCCAGCTATTCAGGAGGCAGAGGCAGGAGGATCTCAAGTTCAAGGCCAGCCTGGACAATTTAGTGAGACCCTGGCTCAAAATAAGATAAAAAGGACTGGGGTTGAGCTCAGAGGCAAGAATGCTCCTGGGCTCAATCCTCAGTTCTAAGGAAAAAGAAAGGAAGAGAATCAGGAAGGAGGGAAGGAAGGAAGGAAGAAAGGAAGGAAGGAAGGAGAATGAAATAAATTGATACCAAGACACACTATAATCAAATTCCTGAAAACTAAAGAAAAAGAAAAAAAATCTTGGAAGAAAAAAGAGAAAGAGAGCAGTAGGGAGGGAGAGGTCAAGACAATGACAAAATAATAAAGGTAAGAGCAGAAAGCAATAAAATTGAAAACAGGAAAGCAATAGGGAAAACTAAAAAGTTGTGTTTTGAAAACAGCAATAAAATTGATAAATTTCTTACAAGACTGGCAAAGAAAAAACAGCAAAGACACAAGTTATTAGTATCAGGAATTAAAGAGGAGATATCAGCACAGACTCAAACAAATATCCAAAGGCTAAAAAAGGAACCCTATAAAAACGCTATGAACTAAATTCTACAAACTAACAAAATTCGCCCCAAATGAAAAGGACCTTTCTAGGACAGTTGGTGCTATTTCTTCAACACAGCTTCATGACAAAAAGAAAAAGACTTCCAGCTTAAAAAAATACTTAAGAGGGGCTGGAACCGTGGGTCAGCAGTTACAGTGGGTGCTTGGCATGCGCAAGTACATGGGTTCAATCCCGGCACCCACATACACAGCTAAGTGTCAGAGCAATGAAAACCATGTGAAAAACACTCAATAAAATTGATTCTCTCTGTTTCTCTCTCTCTCTCTCTCTCTCACCGTCCTTCTCTCTTAAAAAAATACTTACACATAATAATTACCTTGGATCCACCATACGACTGATTTCGGATCAAATTCATATCATACTGTTATTTTATATGCATTTTTGATTGTACAACTCAACTCCTTAATAAAAAATAAAATTAAAATCAGAATAATAATTGCCAAAGCAATCACTGCAAAAGGATTATAATTAAATAATGCAATAACTACAAAAATTTTAAAGACACATGATGATTTGGGGGGGAAGTCAGTTGTAAAATGTTTTGAGGAACAATTGGATAGAAAATTTGGATTAAAGATTGACATTAAAGATGTCAAAGAATTATTATTAATATTGTTAGATCTGATAGTGGTATTGGGGTAGTGGAGGAAAATGTCCTTAATTCTTTAAGATGCATTCTAAAATGTTTAATAATAAAATGTTGGGATGTTTGTAATTTCTTTAAAAATATCAGCAAAAGCTGAGCACAGTGGTACATGCCTGTAACCCCAGAGGCTTGGGAGGCTGTGGCAGGAAGATCACATGTTCAAAGCCAGCCTCAGCAACTTAGGCCCTAAGCAACTTAGCAATACTCTGCCTTAAAATAAAAATAAAAAGAACTAGGGACATGACTCAGTGGTTAAATGCCCCTGGGTTCAATCCCTAGTTTAAAAAAAAATCAGCAAAAGTGAAAGATTTCTCTGAAAAACGTATATAATGTTCAACAAACATATGGAAAGATATTCAACATCTATTCCTTAGACAAATATGAATCAAAAAACAAAATATCACCTCCCACACAAGGATGACCACTATATATATTATATATATATAATATATATATTTCAAATCTTGAAACTAACAGACATAATAAGAACATAAAACAAAAAACATTCTAAAAAATAACAAGTATTATCAATAATGTGGAGAAACTGGAACTCTTGTGCACTGTTGGTGGAACTGTAAAATGGAACAGCTATTGAAAAGAGGCACTGCTACAGAAAACACTTTGGAGGTACTAGAAAATCAAAAATAGAATCACCATATGATCCACCCTACTTCTGCAGGTGTACATATGCACACATAAAAGAATTGAAAGCAGGAGCTTAAAGAGCGTTCACATACCCTTGCTTGTAGCTGATAACCAAGAGGGAGGAACTCCTCAAACGCCCATCCCCAGATGAAGGAGTAACCACGTGGCATAACCCTACATTCCTTATTCAGCCTCGAGAAGGAAGGAAATCTTGTCACCTGTACAACATGGACAAAATAAACCAGTCACAAAAAGACAAATGCTGGGGCTGGAGTGGTGGCTCAGCAGTTACAGCACTTCCCTGGCATGCTCAAGGATGCAGGTTCGAACCCCTGCACCATATAGACAATGAAATGTTGGAGCAACGAAAGCCACACGAAAAACTAAATCAAATCGATTCTTTCTCTCTCTCACCGTCCCTCTTTCTTTAATACAAACAAACAAGACAATTGTTCATGTGATTCCCCTTACCTAGAAAAGACAAAGTCAGAAACTGAAAGTGGAGTGGTGGTGGCCAGGGCTGAGGGGACGGGGTGGAGGAAGGACAGCTGTTCAATGCCTATAGAATTTTGATTTTGAAAGATGACAATGTTCTAGAGATCTATTGTACAACAATGTGAATACACATGCACTACTGAATTATACACTTAAAATAGTTCAGATGACAAATTGTATGTACATGTGTTCACCACAATTTAAAATTTAAAACTCATCAAAAGAGGAAAAATGCAAATCTGGGAAATATTAGCAACTGTTCTGCCCAGACGGTCCCTCTTCTCTTTGATTTTTAAAATTATTTGCTTATTTATTTGTCTGAGACAGGGTTCCACTACATTGTACAGGCTGGTCTTGAACTCCTCAGCTTCAGTGATTCTCTTGCCTTAGCCTCCCAAGTGGCTGGGACTACCCACCACCATGCCCTGCTGACCCTTATAATTTTAGAAATTAAAAGTGTGAGCATATAGTAGGACTGAGGATGTAGCTAGGTGGTAGAGCACTTGTCCAGGACATGAGAGGTCCTGGGTTCCATCCTTAGTACCACAAAAAATAAAAATATAAAGAATCATACAGGAAGGTCTGCTAGGTTCTGAGTGTATGTGGGTCTTCTTGGGATAGTTTTTCTCTTAATCTGTGCCATCTGAAGGTCTCACATCAGAAACACTTCTCTCATTCTCATGGTGAAGACAGATTCAACTCTGGCAGCACTGATGAATCATAGGAACTTACTGCAGGTTTTGAAAGAAGACAGAGAAGGTAACTTTCTCAAAATCTCTCCTTCCCATTATCCCTCTTCCTCCTGTCTACTCCCAACCCTTCAAAGCTCTGTTCCCAAAAGATCTGGAATGGGCATATTACAGAGATACAGCTTCATCAATGTTTATAGGAGCTCAATTTACTATAATTAAACTATGGAACCAAACCAGATGCCCCTCATTTGATGAGTGGATTAAAAAACTGTGGTACATATATACAATGGAATTCTACTCAGCTATTAGGGAAAATGATATCATGGGGTTTGCAACCAAATGAATGGAGATAGAAAAAAATATGCTGAGTGAAGAATCCCAAACTCAGAGACTCAAGGGCCAAAAGTTTTCCTCTCATTTGTGGAAGCTAGAATACAATCAGAAACAGTATGATTGATGGCTAAGCTAATAACCTCAACTTGTATGAATTTTTACACGAACAGGGGGAACCTTGCCTAGGATGCTGGGGGACCAAGGGAGGGTGCAGGGGGGGATAGGAAGGATATCAAGGAGGCTGCAGGGAGGTAGTATGCGGGAATCAACTCACTGGGGAACCTTGGATTTCCATGAGAAGTTCAATTAACATGGGGGTTAAGTAGGGGGAAACTTGGAACCATGGGAAACCCAAGGGGGGAATCCATGGAATGGCATCAGCCTCAGTTTGCTCTGTCACTATACATTGTTCTTGATTGTATGACAATGAACCCCTCCTAAATGTAAGACTATTTTTTAACTAATAAAAAATGAATAAAAATAATTTTTAAAAAAAGCTCTGTTCCCTATGGCAGTTACTGCAGGCCCCTCTCCACCCTCCCAATGTCCCAGTGTGTAGGGTCAGCCTTCCCTCAGAGCTGCCTGTGGTTTTCCTCTCCACGCCCCCTCTTCCACATCTTCCCAGATCCTGCTTGGGAGCCTCAGTTCATCCAGCCCTAGGTACAAACTCTAAGAAGCTGCCAGGTAAAGTTGCTTCCATGAACTTGGGTTTACTAAGAGAGAGGATTTCAAACAGTTTCTCTTGTCCTCCCTGAAGTATTGATCTAAAACGCTTTAGTCTATGATGATATTTTTAGGTATTGGGACTCAGAAAATAACCTGAAGTATGGATCTATGGCATGCACATTGCTGTTTTGTTTTGTTTTGGTAGTGGAAATTTAACCCGGGGGCACTTTGCCACTGAGCTGCATCTCCAGTCCTTTTTATTTTGTATTCTGAGACAGGATCTCACTAAGGTATTTAGGGCCTTGCTAAGTTGCTGAGGCTGATCTCGAACTTGCAATCCTCCTGTCTCAGCCTCCTGAGTCGCTGGGATTACAGGCGTGCACCACTGCACCCTGCTTGAACTAGTGCACATTGAAAGGGCCTCAGCACACAGTCTCTTTCTGACCTTCTCCCACCCTCCTCTCTGCTTTCATTTTTCCCCAAAGGCAGGTCATAGAAACTAGAACCCCTCTACTCCAAAGCCAGTCATAAAACCTAGAAATGTTATGCTAATCTTCCCTTGCCTTCTGAATGGGATCTGGCCATCAAGAAACTACCTTTTCTGATAGTAGATCGTAAGACCCTCAATCTAGAGGGTGTCCTGCCCCAGCTAGCAGGAAGGACTGTCACACAGAGAGGCCAAGAAGAATCTGGACAGGTCTTGCCGAGTCTTCCTTCAGTCTACCGGCATCAGGTCATTTTGGTCAATCAATTTCTACACGGCTGTCTACTCTTGGTCAAGTCTAAGCATAAAAATGGAGCGTATTCCCTGGCCTTTGCATCCTTACTTCTGTAGTTTCCCATGTTGCATAAAACTTTGATTAAAGAAATTTATTACACATTTATTAATCTGTCTTTTGTTATAGGGGTGTCAGTTGTAACCCTTACAGTGTGGTGAGGAAAGGCATCTCACTTTTCCACTCCTGCACATATAAATTTTTTATCCATTCATTCCTTCACAGAAGCGGCACACTTTCAAAGCACAAAGGATGCCAGGCCTGATGTCATACACCTGGAATGTCAGCTACTCTGCTAAGGCAGGACAGGACAGGAGGATTACAAGATTGAGACCAATCTGGTCAGCATAGGGGGATAGTCTCAAAACACAGTAGAAAGGACTGGGGTACAGCACTTGTTGGGCATGCGTGAGGTCCTGGGTTCAATCTCCAGTACTGCACCAAAACACAAAACAAAAAAAGATAAAGGATTATGGCAAGTCATTGTGGGGCCAATATTCAGAACACTGACATTCAAGAGCATTACCACATCCCTATGTCACGAGAGGCTATCTAGATATCATTTACTTTGAGGATGATAATTGATCTATCGTCATTGACTTACCACACATTTATGGAGAATGATCTCTGTGCAAAGCACTGTTAGGACTTTGAGAAACTGCCGCTGACTTATAAACAGGATTTATTTGCACAGCTCCATCCTAAAATAGCAAAGTATTATTGCCTGCTTCACTGGAATCCTGGTTGGAGTTTGGAAATAAATCTTTAGTGCATATACATGCAAGCAGGAAAATGTGTCTTCCTTATGCAAAGGGACAAGTTTAGTCAGAGAAAAGGGTGGACTCTGACAATCTACTTCCTCAGCCAACAGCTCCTTTTAGTTAGGACCCATGTCCACCTGATCCCCCAGGACTTTGGGTAAAGAGATCTAGTTCCCCCAGGAAAACAGAGCTCCCAAAATTGACTCTGGACTTTAGAGCAGGTGTTTCTCTCTGAGTCTCCCTGTCTCCCTCCTCTCCTCCCCAGTGGCCTAAGTCTGTACAACTTCCTTGAGAAAACAGCTGCTCTTCCTCGGGCCAGGCCACCTGATAGGAGTAATCCCTGCCTGCCTTGGCACCATGGCACAGCCTTAGACCTAAGATCCCTCCTAGGCCAGCTTCCTCCCATTTGGACCAGTCTAACTTAAACTCCCACCTACCATTAATCACTTACCCAGGACTTGTGTCTAGTAATCGAAGGTAGAGAGAAAGGATTCAGACTGGTTAGCCATCCCCTACCATGTTTCTTTAGACAGTGCCATTTCAGGGTCCCATGTAGGAACCTGATCAAAACCTGACTAGAGAGAATCTGAGAGAAGATAGAGCTTCACATTTTAACCTTTAGAATCCGAGAGTCCAAGTCTCTCTTTGCATTAGCAACAGGCTGATAGAGCTTAGAACATTTGGTGTGTCCCATATATAGAGTCTGTAGGGTCTGAGCTTCCTGGTGTCTAAATGTAGTCATGTTTATCTGCACTGTTGCCTTGGTAGAGTTCCCAGAGCTGACGATGCTTTCCAGTTACCTAGGGAGCTTATTATAGATTCTAGAAAGGCTGATTGCATTGGTTTAATGTGGTAGGGCCCAGGAATCTGTTAACAATGCATGTGGGGTAATTCTGAGGCAGCAGGTGCATGAGCTAGCTTTCAAAAACAATGGGTATACACATATCTCTGGATAATTTAAGAGGCAATTTGGGGGCTAAAGGTATAGCTCAGTGATACAGTGCTTTCCTAGCATGCAAGAGACCTAGGTTTGATCCTCAGCAATGAAAAGAAAGGAGCCAAGTTGATTAGACCTTACTAAATCTTAGATAATGACTTTCATTTAGGCTATTCTGAGTTGACATGAGATCCCCAGGAACCTACTTATCAAGGCCATAACATAGCTTTTCTAGGACATCAGTTCTGTGCACCTCAAATTTACCCTCCTGAACAGCGTCAACAGGAATGGAGCAGAGGTGGCTAACATGGAAAAGTTCTTCCCCAGGAAAAGATGCTTAAACGAATTGGCATTTCCCCTGAATAGTGCTTAGCAGCCTTCTAGAAATATAGCACTGTTGTATTTTTATTTTTATATTTTTTATACTGGAGATTGACCCCAGAGTTTTGCCCATGCTAAGCATGAACTCTACCACTGAGCTATATTCCCAGCCCTGACCGTATTTTAATCATATCATTCTGTTCCCTTTCCATCTTCCTGCTATCCTACATGGCTTCCTCTCAAGGACACTTAGAACAGAAAGTTTCAAAAACGCTGGACACATGCCGAAACCAATGTCTTCATGGAATTTTCTGTTTGTTTATAATGTTTCAAGGTTATAAACTAAGACAAAGACTCCAATCAGAAGATAATAGAGCAGGCATTGTTAGCAAAGCACTCATAAGGCCACTTTTTAGGATTCATCACTGTGTTCCCACAAATCCTCCCTAGATTTAATTATACAATAGCAGAAGAATGGAAACAATAAATAGCTGCCAATGGTTCTGATCAAATGAGTTGTGATATGTCTACACAATGGAAAATCATGCAGCCCTAAAAAAGAATTTGAATTTTTTTCTACCCTAATTTGGAAAGACCTTTAGAAATATGATGTTAATTGAAAAAAATAAATGCTAAACCCACAATCAAGGACAGAACATATGTATTTGTTTATATCAAATTATATGTTCATTTCTGAAAATATATTTTTTTAAAATAACATTATTTTCCTCTGAGGAGAACTAAGTGGCTGAGGGGAAAGGTATGAAAGAGGATTTACATGTAATCTTTTAAACTTTAGTTAATGTATTGCCTTTTCAAAACATTAATTTAAAAATGTGTGTATACTTGAACAACTCAAGTATCTACCTTGATCTTGGGAACATGGGTAATCTGAATGGAACTTAACTTAAAATATTTAAGTTAAGTTTTAATTTGGCTTTACTTTTTATTTCTGAAATAGATTTGCCACCCTGATCACATTTTGCTCACCCTCATTTTAGAGCAAGTCTGAATTATATGAACACACAGCAGCTGGACATTAGAACACCTCAGAAGCCACTGGGAAAGAACATTTGCAGATAACAGAAGGGTTATTTGCAGGGTTTGCAGCCAGGGTTTGCAGCCAGGCGCCTCCTGAAGGTGGCAGCACTAAAGTCGAAGTCCATTAGGAGAGGGCTGCAGTGCACCCATACTCTCAGCAGCGGGGGAATCCGCTGCAATGTGAAGTTATGGTAGTTGGTTACCAAAGTGGCACTGATTATTCTCCTCCTTGCAGCCATGCTTTGCAGCTTCATGACAACTTGATTTGCAGCTCTTCGTACCAGAGTAGAATCTGTTTCCAAACCTCCTGACTCTGGGCTGGCCTTTTGACTTGCTTTGACCAATAAAATGAAGCAAAATTGCTGGTGTGCCATATCCAACTGTGGGCATTGAAAGTCCATGTGCACTTCACTCTCTTGGAGCCCTGCTTTGTACTTGGGTCCAAACCTGACTCATCTCACATGCAAGCTGGCCTGCCAACTGAGTGCAGGCTCCTGAAAGAGTCTGGCTGGGTCAGAACAGCCTCGCTAACCCATACCCCCTTGACTTCAGAAAGTGCATATTGGTGAAAGCTGCCGGTTTCATCGTTCTATCTTAAATGACATTATTATGGCCCTAGAGGACTGACATAGAACTCCTTTGGCGTCACTTCTTTCTTTCCCATCTCTGGTACTGCATCTCTACCTTCTTGCCACCAACCAAAGGGATTTAAACACGCCATTCCAAAATATGCTGCTCTGACACATTGACTATTTTGAGTTAGGGGAACTTAACAAAGCAGCAGGTGCTAGATCACCCTGACCTTCCTCTGTTTCTTAAAAGCAGGTGACGAAATTCCCAAGCAAAAGATGCCCTCACTACACCGGAAGGAAAATATCACTCTGATCATCAAGAATGGAATGTTGACCAGGCACCGTGGCGCATGCCTGTAATCCCAGGGGCTTGGGAGGCTGAGGCAGGAGGCAAGTTTGAAGCCAGCCTCAGCAACTTAAAGAGATCCTGTCTCAAAACAAAAACAAACAAACAAAAAATGGGCTGGGAATGGGCTCAGTGGTTAAGCACCACTGGGTCCAATCCCCAGTACAAAAACAAACAACAAAAACAATTCTGAAGTAGAGGGGAGTCTGTACAAACCTTTTTAGACTAAACTTGCCTTGCTAACCACTTCTCCACCCAACTGAGCACCCTAGCCCAAGCCTGTGTGCCATGTCACATATTCGTAATTTATTCCTCCTCTTTGTCCAAGTATGTATGCTCTACTCTGTGCCTTTGGTCTTAATTTCCTTTTTTTTTTTAATAAATAGAGAGGGACAGTGAGATTGAGAAAGAGAGAATCAATTTTATTTAGTTTTTCACGTGGTTTTCGTTGCTCCCACACTTGGTTGTGTATGTGGTGATGGGGCTCCAACCTGGGTCCTCACGCATGCCAGGCAAGCGCCATAACCATCAAGCCACCACTCCAGCCCTGGTTTTTCATTTCTTTATGAAGACTCCTGCTCCATGGAAAAACATGTCGATTTAGTTCTCAGATCCAGTCGAAATACTCAGCATCAGGGTCAATTTTGGCCTCCCCACTTGACCCCCAGTCATAAGCTCAGCTTATTAAAGGGCACCCATAATGTGTCAGATCATTAACACGTAGTTCTGGGCCTCAAGGAACGGACAGTCATGAGAGGAAACAGACAGAACTCAAGTGAGCACTGCAATCATGCTTATGTAAGAGAGAAGCCCTCAGACCAACCTGCAGGTTCAGAAACGTTTACTGGCAATGACCTCTGAGCAGTCTTGAAGGTTGAATAAGAGCTTATTGGGCAAAAGAATGTGCAAGGGATTTCAGAGCTAAGGTTACAAGAGGGGGAGCAGGGTGACCTGTGTGCAAGAGACCAGCAAGCAATGAAATTGCTCCCCCTGGCTTCTAATTTCCACAGTCCCCCTTGTGCTTCTTTATATTCCAGGGCACCCTGAGCTTAGGGTCTACAATGCAGTCTTTTATATCCTTCCTACTTAAAGAGTGGCCAGCAGTTTTAACATTACCTGGAGCTTGTTAGAAATGCAGATCAACCCCATCCTAGACCTACATCAGACTCTGCATTCTAACGAGCTCCCATGGTGGTCACATTCGTGCTTCCTTATAGCACTGGTACTAGCGGGAGGGCTAGTGACTTGCCCTACAGCCTAGTCGGGTTTTCTGAACCTTTGAAGAGCAACTTGTGCAGAATGTGAGTTCATCAGAAGGTATGTTCTTTGTTCCAACAACTTTTAGACTGCCTCTTAACATAGCTGTTTTTCTTGACAACATGACTTATCTACCTAATTAGATTGTGATCAAGGACTATGGTTCTTTGATTCATTCCTCTTGAGCACCAAGGGCAGAAAGACAGGCAGAATCTTTCCTTGAAGAAACTACCATCTAACAAAAGGACCAGGTCCACTATGAGCCCTAACCCTGCACCTGGACAAGGGGTTTTCTCGAAGGAATTACAGCCTTGGTTTGCTCATTTACAAAATGGGGAGAACATCTCAGTTACAGCTTCGTTGTAGGGATTAGAGATGATGGCTATAAAGTGCTCAGCATGGGTACTGAGTCAGCATTCCACAGTGGTAGCGCAATGGCAAACAGCGGTAAGTACCATGACAGGGGACTAAATGTACTCCGATGCTGCAGAAAAGGGAGTGGTTATACCTTTAATAAAGGATTCAGGGTAGACCTTGTGAAAAAGCAGGTACTAGAAATAGCTGTTGAGGGTAAAAAAGGTGGAAATTGTGGAGAGAGTTTTATAGGTGAAGGAAAAGAAATAAGTAAACACATTTCATAGATGAGATTGATAAGGCAAACTTAGGAAGCCAAGACCATTCAATTTTTCCCCAGTTTTATGAATTTGTTGCTAGGAACATTGCTTTAAAAGAAAAAAAATAATTAGATCATTTTAAAAGAAATATTTATGCACTTTATGCATTGAATAAGTTGCCTTTACTGTAAAGATGAAAATGACGGGAAATAAGATCTCCCAGGAAAACCGGGCCATATGTTTCTTTGCCTTGTGGTTGTACATGCAGATTCAGCCGTTGTGTTGGCTGCCTGCTGCCCAGACATAGCGGGGTGAGCTCAGGACAGAGCCCTGCTTCAGCATGAATGCCTCTGCCTTCTCTTGCTAACACATTCCCTCCGCCACTCAAGAATGCACAGAGCATTTGCCAGGTCGGGAATGCCTGGCTATGACAGCACCATTTGCAAAGTAAAGAGTCTATTTATGAAGATAATGGCAATACCCAGGCCAAGCCCACCGTGGGAGAGCCTTGGCTTCTAATTAGCAAGAGCATTGCATTTTAATGAGGACGCCTTGGTAGGCAGTCGGCTCCTGCTTTGACTGCCAACGAATCTGGGGCAGAGGGATTGTTGGCAGGGAGGACGCAGAGCAGGTGAGCAGAACAAAACAGTGAAAAATGTGCTCATCTCTTGGAAACTTGAAGCCTTAGAATTATTTCATTCCCCCATTATCCTGGCTGTCAGTCCATAGGATTTTCTCTACACCCAAATGGTTTTAGAAGAACTGGTGGAACCTGAGTGAACCAGCAACTCTGAAACCATCGCTGATAGGAGAAGCAGAGGTCTACCGGGGGATGGGGGTGAAGACTAAGAAACGTGGGCATCGGATCCCTTTTGAAAGGCAATTAGACCATTGCTGTGAAGCCAATGGGGAAATCTAAATCCTTTGCATTTTGCTGGAAGGGCAAGAAAGAACAGTTATGGCTCCTGCTCCCATGAATCCTACAGAGGTGATCTGTACCATTAAAGGTAATTTAAGCCAGAATTTCAAAATCTGTTTCTGGATGCCAAAGGATTACTGTTGAAGGATGACATAAAGAAAGCAGAACTCCTTGGCATCTATGTTGATTCTGAAATCTGGCGCAAGGAGAATGATCTTCTGGCTGAATAAGGTGAATGGTCATTCACAGGCTGGAATCACTGCTCCAAGATGCACAGAGAACAGGGAGACACCCTACTGCTTTAATGACTTCACTTCTTGAGTCCATGCAACTTGCACCCCCTGAACACCAAGAGAATGTTTTTAAAGGAAAGAATCCTAAGTAGTTTTCTTTTATTGTCCCCATAATGTAACTCTTCCATATAGTGTGGGTGCAAAAGGGGAGGATCTGCTTCTATGCTACCTAGACGGTTGAACCCTGGCTGGTTATCTTTGATGAATCAGGGACAGCCAAAGAAGCGCTGGAAGACTGAGATATTTCGGAAATAGAAGGACTCTTAGAACTATAGACATAGAGTCTGGCAATGAGCTCAAGCAAGACAATTCTTGGAATTTTAGAAAGAATGTTTATGGGCAAATTGATGAGAATGAGGTAGTCTTTAGGAGTAGGCATTAGTAGATGCTTACCAAAAAAGAGAGAGAGAGAGAGAGAGAGAGAACATGGTAGAGACAATTACCTCTCAATGTCTAGTCTCTTATTTTTCCATAGTAACTGAAATTTTAGTGGAACAAATGGATACTCTATTAGTTTCCTATTGCTGCTGTAACAAATTACCACAAACTTGGTGGCTTAATCAACACAGATTTACTCTTTTTTAGCTCTAGAGGCCAGAAGTCTAAGATAGATGAGCAAGATTATATTTCTTCTAGAAACAGGGGTGGGAGACCATCTGCTTTCTCACTTTTTCTGGATTCTCAAGGCCACCTGCATCCCTTGGCTTGTGACCCCTTCCTCCATCTTCAAAGGCAGTAGCGCATCATCTTCAGCTCTCCCTCCCCCTTCTCTCTGCCTTCATCCTCCATCCTCACTCAGGCTGTCTCTCCTGCATCCATCTTAGAAGGACCCAGTGCAATCACCAGATAGCCAGTGGTAATCTCTTTGCCTCAAAATCCTTAATTTAACCACATCTGCAAAGCCTCTTTGCCAGGTAAAACAGCATGTGACAGGTTTCAGGGACTGGGATGTTAGGTTTCCTTGGGGACCCATTTGGGGCATGAATATGAGCTGTGAACCTTGTCAGAATCAGAAATGGAGTTGCCATGTCAAGCCCTAACAAAATAAATAAATAAATAAAGCCAGGAGGTCATGAGATCATGTGCACTTGCCTGGTAAGAAACGCTCATAGGGGATTCTACCTGAACCACAACTTTTCACACACACACACACACACACACACACACACACACACACACACAAATACTTCTGCATAGGCATCTACCCCAAAACTGCCGATTTGATCCTGGACTGACACCATCCTCATTATTGATGCTTGTAACCAAGGGATTATTGTTTCAGAATACCTTATGTAATCCTCCTCATTTTGCCTTTAAAACTTGCCCTTGCCTCGACCTCCTTGAATGTGCTCCATTTACTAAGGCAGGCTATACTCCCAGTGCTATTCTGCTCCCAAATAAACTTCTCAATCTTTGGAGAATCTCTCTCAGTCTGTTATTCAGGTTGACAGAGCAAAGTGAAGTATTCTTCTGAGTCATGCCCTTAAAGGAAACGTGTAGGCTACTTACTGAAAATTGGCCTAGTGAGTCTTTAGGGACCTGGTGGATGAGACCAATACCTGAGTGTTTTTCAACAGCAAGCACCTATGCCCCTAAAATTTTCTTAACGCCACCACACCAGCTTGAACTTTTACATGAGAGAATAAACTTCTATCTTGCTTAAGCTGTGCAGACAGAATATATTCTACTTCATACATATTCAGGTAGACTAAGACTAATATGTGTTAGTGGAGCATTTGGGGACTTGAACAGCATTTATCAAGGTCTCTTTTGACATCTATGTGCTCAAGATGGAGAAATATCAGTTAAAGCCAAGAAAAATCAGGTGGGTTTATAAGTGCTTGAGTGACCATAACGGTACAGATTAATGAGTTGGAATTAATCTCTAGGGATCAATTTTAATGTTATGGCCCTGTTACAGTCCGTGCTCTGGACTGGTCAGATCACAGCTGAAATACTTAATTTCCTTCCATGGACTCCACTAGAAGAAGGTTGCGGACATGAGAGAGAATGTAACTTAGCAACAAAATGGTGATGGGACTTAAAACCACTTCACCTAAGGAAGGGTTGAAGAAGCACCAGGGGTGACATGAAAGGGTCCTTCAGATGTTTATGGTGCACTTGTCACGTAAGACATAATGCTAAGTGACATTAAGGGGTGACAGATTTCCTGGCCTTCACAGGAGATGGAAGGCGGGAAGCATTTATATAAATGTAAATTTATAAAGTTGTGTAAATGTATATGAGATAACCCTCCAGACTTAGCTTGCAGAGAGGCAATAAGAGTCTATTCATGCTGGTGGCAACCATCACAGACACGAACAGTAATAGATGCTGGAGAGGATATGGAGAAAAAGGAATACGTTTACACTGTTGGTGGGACCATACATTAGTACAACCACTGTGGAAATCAATATGGAGGTCCCTCAAAAGACTAGGCATGGAACCACCATATGACCCAGGTATACCACCTCTGGGTATTTATCCTAAGACTCAAAATGATCATGCTATGGTGATACGTGCATATCCATGCTCATAGCAATACAGTTCATAATAGTCAAACTGTGGAACCAGCCTAGGTGTCCAACAGTGGGTGAATGGATAAAGAAAACATGGTGTACATACACCATGGAGTTCTATTCCACCGTAGAAGAAGGATGAAGTTATGTCATTTGCAGGAAAATGGATGCACTTGAGACCACTATGTTTTGCGAAGTAAGCGAAACTCAGTAAAGGATCAATCATATGTTTTCCTCATGTGTGGAAGCTAGGGAGGAAAAAGGAAAATAAAGCTGGTGGGGGGAAATCTCAAGGAAACTGGAGGGAGATCTGTAGAGTAAAAGGACCAGGGGGAGGGAGGAGGAGAGGGAAAGGAAAATTACTGGGTAATGATATTGACCAAATTATACCGTTGTATCATGTGCATTTACAAATATGTCACAATGAATCCCACAATTATGCATAATTGTAACGCACCAATAAAAAATATGGGGGAAAAAAGAATCTGTTCATCCCAGGTACAGTGGCATGCATCTGTACTCCCAGCTATTCAGAAGGCTGAGGCAGGAGGATCACAAGTTTGAGGTCAGTCTGGGCAATTTAGGAAGACATAGTCTCAAAATAAAATAAAAAGGACTGGGGATGTAGCTCAGTGGTGCTAGGTCCTGGGTTCAATCATCAGTACTCAAAAAAATTTTATGGAGATTTTCTCATTTTGTTTCTATTATGTTTATGTTTTCTTGCCCTGTGAGGGGGGATCTTTTTGTTCATCTGCTAGTCAGTTTCCCATTACTATAACAAATACCTAAAATGATGTACTTATAAAGATAGAAGGTTAATTTAGCTCACAGTTTTAGAGGTTTTAGTCCGCGATCTATATTTGAGTCCCATGCTTTGGGCCTGTGGTAAGTCAGCACATCACTGTGGATGGGAGCATTGGTGGAGCTGCTCACATCAGGCCAAGAATAGGTGTGGTGAGGATGTGGGGAGAGAAAGAAAGGAAGGAAGGAACTGAGACTCACAATTCCTTCAAGGGCAATGGCTTAAAGACCTCCTGCCAGGCATCACCTCTAAAAGGTTCCACCAACTCCCAACACCACCATCCTGGGGAGCAACCCATGTACCTTCAGGGGACAATTAAGATCTAAACCATAGCACCATCCGTGGAGGACCATGACTCATCGGGAAGGGCTGGAAACCTTGCACTGCTCCGGTAAGAAATCAGCTGTCTCTGGTAAACTGTTCCTCCCCACCCCTGTGTGAGGGAACCGGAGTGTATCTCAGGACTGTATAGACTTTCCAAGCCAACATCAACCATCAAACTCTTCTAGGGATGCCATCAAGCCTTTTCATGGTGAAAGATTTAAAATAAACTGTAAGAGGAATAAGTGGTTTTGAGACAAAAGGTCATGGAAAGGAAACCGAGTACAGGAAAAAGGGGTCCTAAGTCTGGGGCTGTCTACTCCTGCGAACTGGACCCACACTGAAAGGGGGCTGCCAACTATTTCAGAGGCAGGATCTAAGCTATCCACCAATCTGGTTTAGAATAAATACCTGTTAAAGACAATCAAAAATCATTCACAGGCAGGAAGAATATTGCCCCCTCCTGGTTTCCAGTTCATGGAGGTGTTCACTTAGGGAAATGATGGAGCTCTGGGAACTGATGACAGAATGAACCATGATTGCTGATTGGTGATGACTGATGGGAGGCCCCTGCCAGAAACCTGAGTTAAGCCTGCAAGTTGCTCAGGAGTCTGTAAGTTTCCAACCGAAGTAGAAAAAAATCCCTTCATTAAATTATTTTTCAAGTGATCTTGACATTTTCCCAATCTACCTGTTTTAATTGAATTTTGCTGGTGTTCTGCAAATTCCAGTTACTGGATACTCTCTGTGTTTCACGAGCTTCACATACACCATGTGAGGTGGATGGTATCTCTATTTCAGAGACGGCGAAACAGCAGCTTGGAGCTCTTCAGTAATCTGTGTAGGGTCATTTAGGGTTAAGATGACAAGCTGGGGCTGGAACCCAGTTTTCTCTGGTTCCAAAGCAATGTATTCATTCCACGTTGCTTCCCTACTATGATGACAATCAAAGCAAAAAGATAGAGGTCTGGAAAGGAGTTCTTTCAATTTGCTGTTATTGTCCATATAACCACTTTGACCTCCTTCCACCACTCCATACTATAAAGCCTAGGAGGTTTTACATCAGGGTTGGCCCTGGTCCTTTTATAGCCACACACAGAGAGCTACAAAGACTCCAAGGGCGCACATTTACCTTCATATGTCTGATATTGTGTGCAAAATCCTATGGTTCCCACACAAACCCCAGCAACCTTGCCTTGAACAAAGGGAGGTCCGTCTGGGGACAAGCAATCATTCTTCCTCCTCAGAGCCTGGAGGGTGGGTACTGATGACCCTGAAAACCTCGGACTTTTCCTGAGCACACAGAGTATCTGTACACACTACAAAAGGCAGCAAGGGAGGAAGGAGTGCCAGGTCTTCTATAAATTCCACATTCTCTTTCTCACTACACACTGGAGAACCCAAGTAAATATTTGTTGAATGAATGAATGTTAATTGCTTGTGCACCCATTGCGTATGGAACAAAACAAAAAACAGGTTCCAGCTTTCTGAAAATTAGAGCCAAAATCCAAAGTACAATTGAAGATAAGATCATTGAAAGAACTGGTTACTTTAACTGCAGCATCAATGTAGCACCAATATAATTCTCACTGCCTCAGTTTACTTGGGTGTCAAATGGAGAATCTTGATTGGGTGATTTACTAAGATTTCTATCCCCTGGGTTTTAGAATCTAATATCATTTGGGGGGAGAAATAAATGACAATCTATTCTTTCACTGAGAAAATCTTTTTTCTCGCCTGAACTAAAACAATTTAGGGAATTAGATCTGAACTTCTCATTCAAATTCCTGTTTTATTTTTTTTAAGCCAACTGGCAGAAATGATGATTTGAAAACCAAGAACAAAAATTAAGTCATTTCACAAAATTAGAGCCTTATTCTACGTGACACATTAATAATGGAACAAGAATACAGAATAAATTGCATTAACTTTGTCACTCCATAACAATAGGACATCAAAAGAGTGATTAAATTTCTCTCTCTGACACTGTGCAGAAAAACGACATCTTCCCCTTCCTGTTTTAAAATGTCAGGTAACTACACAGGGGAAGTAAGTAATTTGACTGCTAAACTGGGGCTTATTGAGCCGCTCAAATTAGCTGAGTTTTTAAAAATTCATGTTTATTTTTAAAAAGTACCAAATGTGGGCTGTAGTGGTGGCTCGGTGGTTACGGTGCTTGCTGGGCTTGCATGAGCAAGTACACGGGTTCAAACCCCAGCACCCACGTACACAACGAAGTGTCAGAGCAATGAGACTCATGTGAAAAACTCAATAAAAATTGATTCTTTCTGTCTCTCTCTCTCCCTCTCTCTGTACTTCTCTCTTTAAAAAAAATAAGTAGTAAATGTACATAGCAAAAAGGGACGAAAAGCCAAATAGTACTGGAAAGTCTAACTAAGCTGCTGTCCCTTCCCTGGTGCCTTCCGTCCTGAAGGCCACTCCTTAGACACTTTCAATGTTTAAACTGGTTCTTCTATTATTTATTTCTGTATTTGCAAATAATTTGCTTATACTATTATGTAATCGTTCATCAATTTTAAAAACCTATTCATCTTATAATTTTGGAAGATAAGGAATTTATGTTCTTATACCCCTCTTTTAAATCTCTTGTTTTCGTTTATTCTAATTTCTGTTAATTTCTACTCAGCACCTTTCTTTATTCTAATTATATAAGTAACATGCATTATTATTCATTAAGTGAATTAAGAATCATATACTCTGGGGCGGGCGCAGTGGCTCAGCTGTTATAGGGCCTGCCTGGCATGTGCGAGATCGCAAGTTCAAACCCGAGCACCACGTACACAACGAAGTCTCAGAGCAACGAAAGCCACATGAAAACTAAATAAAATTGATTCGCTTTCTCTCCCTCTCTCACTGTCCCTCTCTTAAAAAACAAAAAAGTCATATACTCTTAGGTAGTATTAAGTAGTAAACTCACTAAAAATAAATTAGGTATAGCAATATGCTGTGATTATTTCCTTTGTTGAACAACTTTTTGTTTTTCCTAGAATTGATTGTTGGTGGTGTTGTTTTGGTTTTAATTTCCTTATTTTTTAAATCTATGCTGGAAGTTTTAAGTAATAGACTAGGCAATAACATCCTATTGACATCCTAGAAACTTTGGCTAACAATCAGAAGATGAGGAGTGATACTGATCAATGTATATCGCTGCATTTAACCTGATAAGATGGATTGCATAAATATCAAATGGAGACCTGACCTGACCTGGGTCTGAGAGAATGAGAGCTGCTCTTTCACTGGCCACAAATTCCGAATGGGATCAATGGTATAAATCAGGCATTAACTTACAATCTTAGGCTGTATTCATTGGAGCAGTCGCTCCACAACAGAAAAGATGATCCCTGTTGTATTCATGTTCCCTCGGGCACCCTATTGTGATTCCACACTCTAAGAAAGAAAAACAACAGATAGAATATAGAATATGTCAGCCAGGGCCATGACAGTTTGAAAAGGATCTCCTAGAAGAAATAGATGAAGCAAATTGAGTTCTTTCTCCCGGAAAAAGCCTTAGCGGGGAGTTACAACTGTCTGTAAATACTTGAAGGACCATTGTTTATGAAAAGATAGATTTGCTCTTTGGTTCCAGGGGTAGCTGTAGGACCAAGTAGTAAGCTCCAGAGGCAGACTCTGTTCAATCAACACAGATTCCAGCAATGGGATCCACTGCAGTTGCCCCTCCAGCACCCGCTCTCCTGCGTTTTTGGTAATAGAAGTCTAAGCTTCGCCTCTGGCGCTGAAGCTGAAGATTGCACTGTTCTATTCTTCATTGTTATGACCATGGAAAGAAGTCCAGGTGGTGGGGCGTGTACAGAAACAAAGTGTTCTATCCTTTGCTCACGCCTTAGAGGGAATGGAGCAGACTGCCTTTCTCTGTCTCTCCCATCCCTTCAGTCTGGAATGCAGTCATGATGAGTCTTCTTTACCAGTGGAGAAACCTAGAATCTATAGAGCAACAAGAAGGAAGAAGCTTGAGTTCCCAGCAGCAAGGACCCACCTTCTCAGCGAGGACTACTTGGACAATGTGAGAGGTGAAGTCTAACTGACTGAACACTCTTCTGGTTGAAATTTCCATCAGGTTAAGTCACACATTTGGATCTGTGTCACACAAATAAAACCAATGCATGAAATAAGAGTGATATCTCTGGGGCTGGAGCAGTGGCTCAATGGTTACAGTGCTTGCCTGGCATGCGCGAGGATGCATGTTCGAACCCCAGCACCAGATATACAGCAAAGTATTAGAGCAACGAAAGACACATGAAAAACTAAATAAAATTGGTTCGCTCTCTCTCTTTAAAATAAGAGAGAGAGAGAGAGAGAGAGAGATCTCCAAATAGTCATCTTCAGGTCATTACTGAGGCCTCCCTTTCCCTAAGACTCAATCAGCCTAGATTTCTGGAGAATCTTTCTAAGTAGCACTCTGTCTTCAGTCCTGTCCCACACCCTCTGTACCTCACTTACCACATCTGAAATAGTGAACCCAGTTCTTAACATAGACCCCATCTTAAAACCTTCCCATCACTTCCTATTATATTTACGGTAACGAATAAATACCTTCAGACAGTGTAGAAGACAAAGGATTCTCTGAGCCCTCTACGAAAGACGTTCACCTCCCACTTCTCAGAACCTGTGAAAACGTCACCTTACATGGCAGAAGGACTTGGCAAATGTTGACCAAAGTAGGGATCTGGAGTTGGTAAGGTTACCCTGGACTATCTTTATGAGCTCATCACTTGGTTGCTGCTAAGAGGGAGGCAGGAGAGCAAGAATCTGAAAAAGAGACAGAAGCAGAGGGAGTCACATGATCCAAAGATGGGAGAGGGTGCTACAAGCCAAGGCATTCGAGCAGCTCACCAGACTTGGACAAAGAAAGAAAAGGGATTCTCCCCTGGAGCCTCCAGAAAACACATCTTGCCAACACCTTCATTTTAACTTCCAAAAGTCTTCATTTTAATCTCATTTTAGACTTTTAATCTCCACAACTGTGAGGTAATAAACCTGTGTTATTTTGAGCCACTGAATTTGTGGTAAGTTGTTATAGCAGCAATAGGAAACTAATACAGACGGCTTTCATCATCTAACCTTTGCTGGTTTCTCTTGTCCTGTCTCTCATGAATCCCCTGCTTCCAGCCTCTTTGTAGCCTGCAGAAGAAGGCTTTTGTTTATGCCTTTTCACTGTGATAATTTTTCTTGTTTCCTTGCTTCTTTTTCTCTGGCTAATTTTTAAGTCTGGGTTTTAATACGAGTTCCTCTCAGAGGCCTTCACTGATAGCCCAGTGGTTCTGGCACCCTTCTGTGGACAGACCTCTTGACACTTGCACATATATAACACTATCACAGCCCTTAGCTCATTGCATTTGCAGATTTTTTTTCTTACAGTTTCTCCAGAGCCCAGCGTGTACATCAATAAGCACTTGCGGAATGATCATTCACTGGAAGTAGTCAAGCAGAAGTAAGCTCATATTAGAAACACCAGAAAATGGGCCTCTACAGTAGTTGGAGAAGGGACCCATTCATTCAAAATATGTTGAATGGAACACTACTCATCCCTTTCCTCACAGCTGGTCAGCCGCTCCCTGTCCTCTATGTCTTTAAAAAGAAAACATGTAATAGCTTTATTGAAATATAATTATCATATCATATAATGTACTCATTTAAAATGTGAAATTCAGATCTATGGCAAATTCACAGAGTTGTGCAAACATCATCACCAGAAATTTTAGAGCATTTTCACCACCCCTCAAGGAACCTCAGATCTAACCGTAGCCATTTCCATTCCCTCCCAAGCCCTGCCCCAGCCCTGCATAGCATTATTCTATCCTCTGTCTCTAGCGATTTTTCTAGTCTGGAAATTTTATATAAATTTTATATAAATTGGCTTCTTTCACTTAGCATAAGGCTTTCAACATTCATCCATGTTATAGCATGTATCAATGCTCCATTCCTTTTTATTGCCAAATAATATACCATCGTATGGATAAACCACATGCTTAAATCCATTCATCAGCTGATAGGCATTAATGCTGTTTGAATCCTTTAGCTATTATCAATATTGCTGTTATGAGCATCGGTGGACACATTTTTCCATGGATTTGTTTTGATTTTTCCTGAGTATATGCCTAGGAGTGGAGTTTCTGGGTCATAGGGTAACTCAAGGTTTAACTTTCTGTGGAGTGTCTAGACTCCAAAGTGGCTGTACCATTTTACCTTTCCACCAGTAGTGCATGAGGATTCACATTTCTTGACAACTTCATCAATACTTGTAATTCTCTGTCTTTTTTATTATAACCATCCCACAGGGTATGGAGTGGTATCTCATTGTGGTTTTCTTTTGCAATTTCCTCATGGGTAATGTGAGCATCTTTTTAAGTGTTTACAGGCACTTGTATATCCTTTTTAGAGACATCTATTCAGATCCTTTGCTCACTTCATAATTATGTTCTTTTATTTTTGATTTGTGAGATTTTTAAAATATATCCTGGGATTGGGTTGTAACTTAGTGGTGGTGTTCCTGATTAGGTTGCTTGAGATCCTGGGCTTGATCCCCTGTGCTGGGAAGGAGGGAGAGAGAGAGAGCAGGGGAGAGAGTTTCCAAAACCCTTATCAGAAAAATGATTTACAAGTTTTTCTTCCATTGTGTGCATTTCTTTTTACTTACTTGACAACATTCTTTGAGGCACGTGAGTTTTTTATTTTGAGAAAGTCTAATTCTTCTGTTTTTTCTTTTGTTGCTTGGTCATTTGCTGTCATATTTGAAAAGGTTTTACATGATCCCGGGTAAAGAAGATTTATGTCTATATTTTCTTTTAGAAAATTTGTAATTTTAGCTCTTATAATTAAGTACATGTTAGTTTGAGTTCATATTTATGTATGATGTGGGGAAGAGGAACAACTTCATTCTTTTGCATGTGGATATCTAGTTTTTTCAGTAGTATTTGTTGAGAAGGTTATTCTTTCCTAATTGAATTATGTGAGGATTTATTTCTGGACTCTCAATTCTGTTCCACTCATCTTTACAACTGCTCTTATTTCAGAACCACATAGTTTTGGTTACTGCAAGTTTTGAAATAAAATGTGTAAATTTTGCTCCAATTTTGCTCTTATTTTTATTTATTTATTTTTTGATGGTGCTAGAGATTGAATTTAGGGCCACCACTGAGCTACATTCCAGCCCCATGTTCTTATCATTAAAGTTCATATTAGCTGTTTGGTATTCTTTGTATTTCTGTATGGATTTTAGGCCTCTTGTCAGTTTCTACAAAGAGGCCAGCTGGGATTACAATGGGGATCGTGTTGAATCTGTAGATCAATTCATAAAATGAAATATCTTTCCATTTATTTAGTTTCTATTTAATTTCTTTTCAATGATACTTTGCAGTTTTCAGTATACACATCTTGCATTTTTTCTGTTAAATTTTTCCCAACTGGCCTTTTCTTTTTGATGCTATTGTAAATGGAATCATTTCTTAATTTCATTTTTTATTGCTCTTTGCTTTTGTACAGAAACAGAATTGATTTTCTGTATGTTGATCTTATATCCTGCAACATTTCTAAAATGCTTTATTAATACTGTAGAAAATCCTGTGATCCCACAGGATTTTCTACATAAAAGATCATGTTATCAGCTAAAAGAAAGAGTTTTACATCTTCCTATCCAATCTATGCTTTCAAAATTTCCTTCCTTTTTAAAAAATTTTCCTAAATTGCTTTGTCTGGAACCTCAGATAAAATGCTGAAAAGATGAGAGAGCAGTCCACCTTGATTTGTTCCTGATCTAAGGGAGTAACCTTTTAATCTTCCATCATTAAATGTGATGCTAATTTGGATTTTTTATAGATGTTTTTGTCTGGTTGAGTAAGTATCCTTCATATCCTCACTTATTGGTGGTGGTGGTTGTTTTTTTATCATGCAAGGGTTTGCATTTTATGAAGGTTTTTAAGTGTCAACAAGATAATCATGTGAGGTTTTCTTCTTTAGTCCACTGACATGATGTATGACATTAATAAATTTGAAAATGCTAAATCAACCTTGATTCTAAAACCAAATTTCGAAATGATGTATTTTTGCTTTCATTCACCTTAAAGTATTTTCTAATTTCTCTTGAGAATTCTTCTTTGATACATTAGTTATTTGGAGTCTATAGTTTAATTTCTACATATTTGTGAGTTTCCCAAATTTCTTTCTGTATTTAATTTCTGATTTCATTTCACTATGGTCAGAGAATATACTTTATATGATTATCATTTCAATTTAAATTTATTGATGCTTATTTTCATCCTTACATATAATGTATCCTGGATTATGTTTCATGTGCTTTAAGAGGAAAGTGTGGTGTTGTGATGGAGGATTTTATAGTTACCTGCTAAGTCTATTCAGCAGATAGCATTGTTCACAGCTTCTGTTTCCTTATTGCTGTTCTGCTTAGCCATTCAGTCCACTGTTTTTTTTTTTAAGAGAAAGAGGGACAGAGAAAGAGAGAAACAGAGAAAAAGAAAGAGGGAATCAATTTTATTTAATTTTTCACATGGCCTTTGTTGCTCTGACACTTCATTGTGTACATGGTCCTGGGGTTCAAACCTACATCCTCCCGCATGCCAGACAAGCACTGTAACTGCTAAGCCACCACTCCAGCCCCTATTCTATCCATGTTTGAGAGTGAAGTTGCCAGCTAGTATTACTGAATCGCCTGCTTTTAAGTCTCTCCGTTTTTTCTTCATGTACTTTGGGTGCTCCGTGGTCAGGTACATACCTGTGACTCTCATTGTTGTAAACATATTTATTGTTCAACAAAATATTAGCACATTGAATTCAGCAATATGCTGGATGATATGTCTTAATCGAGTAGGCTGCATATACGAATGCCAAATTGGTTTAATAATAAAAATCAATCAATGCGCCATTCACCACTTTAATAAAGGAAAAAATCCTAAGACAGCTTAACAGATGCAAAAATTAAAAATAAAAAAAAAAGAATTTGGCAAAAAATCACTTGAAACTCTCAGCAAACCAGCAAAGGAAGAGAACTTCCTCAGTCTGATAAAGGGCATCTACAAGACCCACAGCTAGCATCATTCTTAATGGTAAAGGACTAAATGCTTTCCACTAAGATTGGACACAAGGCAAAGAGTTTATGCTCTTACGTTTCTATTAGTCCTAGCTCATGAAATAAGGCAAGGCAAGCAAAAGAAAGCTCACAGATCGAAAGGAAAATGCACACGGGCTTCCTTTACAAACAATATAGTAGTGTATAAGGAAAATAATTTTTGAAAATATACCCCCAAAGCATCTGACTACAAGAAATAAATGAATCTAGCAAGGTCACAGAATAAAATTTTTTTGTTAAAAATCAATTTAATTTCTATATACTACCAATAAGCAATTTCGCATTATATTTTAGAGTACTGCTTATAAGAGTATAAATAAAAAATCCTTGGAGATGAATTTAGTGGATGATGTGCAAGACCTCCACACTGAGAAATAAAGAAGAGGCAGAGTTGGAGAAATATACCATGAGGGGTCGCCATATTGGAGGGGTCTGGGGAAGTGGCTGTACTGTTAATAGTTACTTTTTCCAAATAAACAAATGATGTTTGACTACATAATAACAATACAGTAAAAATAAGAATTATTACTTATTAGCGCTGAGTGTGACTGATGAAGGACAGCTGTGATCTTGGCATTTCTCTGCTCAAGAACACCTTCCTGCTCATAGGTTCAAGGACCAACTCTGGTACTCAAGTTCCTGATGGGCTCCCAGCTCCTTCTCCCTATTCACTTCCCATATTCCTCCCATATTCCTCCCCAGCCACGCTGGACTCCTTGCTGTCTCCTAACTCAAGACTTGGCCCTTTATGATGCCTGGGCTTGTGCTATTCCCTGCCATTACCTGACTCCTCCCCCAGCCCCACCACCACCCTCAGCTGCAGCCTGGCTCCCAGCACCTAGCAGTACTTAGCGTAGTGTGCAGCACCGAGTGGTTGCTGAATGAACAAGAGGAGGAAGGTAGTTCACTGACACCAATCCCAAGGAGAGGCTAAATGGATGCATGTGATTCTGAACAAAGGCAACTGGGGATAAAATGTATGTTTAAGCAGTACAGGCCAATCTTTATTGGCAGGCCTGTTTGGAAACAGATTGTCAAAATGAGCTAAATCCATGATCACTACAATTTTGGAAGATTCAGGGAAATTTGGTAATTAGTTTCTTCTATTGTTTACTTGCAGACTTATAAATTTTTGTATATAGATGATCAGTGAAGTTTTGAATTTATTTATTTATTTTTGTGGCACTAGGAATCAAACCCAGGGTCTCATGCATACTAGGCAAGCTCTCTGCCACTGAGCTATATCCCCAGCCCTTTTATTATTTTGAGACAGTCTCTCACTAAGTTGTCCAGGTTGGTCTCCAACTTGTGATCCTCCTGTCTCAGCCTCCCAACTGTCTGGGATTCCAGTCCTGTGCCACTGTGCCCAGTGTTATTTATTTTTGTGGTGCTGGGGATGGAACCAAGGGCCTGCGCATGCTAGAGAAGCACTCCAACCCTGAGCTATACCTCCAGTCCTTAAAGTATCTTCTATGGTAACCAAAAGAGAGTTTTGAAATATCCTAGACAAGTGAACTCTAATTTACTGGTGGTGCTGGTTTTTGTTTGTTTATTTGATTTGATTTACTCTTGGGGTAATGAGGATTGAACTCAAGCTTTCTGCATATTAAGCACATACTCCACCACTGAGCTACAACCTCAGCCCAAACCCATTGTTTTGAATAATCCAGATGGAGACAGAGTGTTACAATACATCCAGGGCTGGCTTCATGAGTGTACAACTGCACAGTTACCCAGGGCCCAATACCTAGAAGGACTCCTGCTTGGTCCAGGGTTCTACTGCTGCTATCTTGACATTCTTATTAATTTTGAACACAGGGCCCTGCATTTTCATTGCACACTGTGTTTTGCAATTATGCAAGCAATCCAACGTACATTCTCTTGGGCTCCATCATTCCCTTCCTCTGTGCACCTCTTCTGCCATAAGACAATTCCGCCAGCTTGAAACTGCTAGGAAACACTGTGTATGTATGTACACTGGAGATCACATCTTCTCACCTCCCCTTCTTTAGAACTCCTTCTTGGTCTTCCCACTACGATCCCTGATAGGAAAGTGTGTACCGATCTAAGACAGTCCAACATTCCAATTTTACATACAAGAAAACCAAGATACAGAGAGGTAAGTTCCTCCAGCTACTATTTAAATCATATAAGCATCCTTTTCCAGGCATCTATCTTTCTATTAGAACCAAACAATACTTATTTTACGGAGCTGGAGAGGTGGCTCAGCAGTATAGCGCTTGCCTGGCATGTGAGAGGACCCAGGTTTGATCCCCAGCACCACATACACAACTGAGTGGAGGGAAAACAAAAACCGGATGAAAAAAATAAAATTAACTCTCTCTCACTTTAAAAACAAAACAAAAAAAACACATTACAGGCTGAAGTGAATGAGCATGAAATCAAGGAAGCCTACGACCTATCACTTGGCAGGGCAGGATGCAAGATGTGGACTTGTTTCTATCTCAGAGGGTTCTGGTTCTCATCCTGGGCGGAGCTCCTTGTTCCAGAGCAATATTCCCACCTTCATCTCCATTTCTACACCACAGACACCAAGAAATGCAAAAGGCCTCTTTTGTTGTATCCTTCAGTATCCATAAAAAATAACCTCCACGTCCCTTAGAACCTTACTTTGTGGTAGATATCTTATTCATTTTTGGTACACCTTGGTTATTAGAAAATATTTTCCCTTAATGAAGAACGGAAATTAGCCTCTCTACAAATTCCAACTAGGGGAATTTTGGCCCTGATAAAATGGCAAACAACAATCTATTGAGCTTGCCACATAAAAGCTTTTCAAACAATTGCAAATAACTTTATATCACCCCTTTCTACCCACCTAGTTGAACACTCAGTTTTCTACCATGTTCCATGGTGATGCGATTTCTAAACACCTTCTTGATCGCATGTCTTCTCTCTGGTGATCCTGGAAGTCAGTAAAAAATCAACCAGTTATTTAAAAAGAAAAAAAAAAAAGGAAAAAAGGAGGGGCTGGAGCGATGGTTTGCCTGGCTTGCCTGGCGTGGGTGAGGACACAGATTCGAACCCAAGCACCATGTACACAACCAAGTGTTGGAGCAACGAAAACAAGATGAAAACTAAATAAAATTATTCTCTCTCTCTCTCTCTCTCTCACTGTCCCTCTCTGTCTTAAAAAAAAAAAAAAGAAAAGAAAAAGGAAGGCAAAGCAAAAGTATTATGGTATTTTTTAATTTGCTGATTTTAAAAATTAGTAATAAAACTAGGCCCAGAAAAACTGGGCAAGATATAGTGGCAGAGTCGATATGTAAGTCAAAAACTTGGTTGTAACTGATAAAACCCACCAGGGACTAGCTTAAGGAAGTGAGAGAGCATCTTCACCAGACAGCGGTTGGAAAAACCACAGGAAAGGGCTCTGATTGGTTGAGTTGGATCACTGCCTGTCCCTGGGCCAGGAAGTCGTAGGGTAAGGATAGGAAAGTGCCACTTGGATTATGGTGGACAAAGGGAAGGAGGGCAGTTGTGCTCCTCCCAAAAGGGATGAGTGCTAAGCAAGCAAACAGAAATGGGCCCTGTAAAGGGTGAGTCAAAAGGTCAAAGAATTTTCAAAGGAAAAGGAAAGTACAGAGCACTATAATTTTACAAGAATAGAATTGATGGGATCGCAGCAATGCCAGGTGAAGAATTTTAGCTGACTACTGAGTGGGATATAAGCAGTAGTCTCCAGTTATCCATGGGGCTATGGCCCAAGCCTTCTAGTAGGTGTCTGAGCCTGCAGTTAGTACCCAACCCTAGAATACTCGTTTTTCTGTACATTTACACCTGTGATACAGTTTAGTTCATAAATTAGGCCCAGCAAGAGTTTAACAACAGGACTAGAGCGGTGGCTCAGCGGTTTCAGCGTTTGCCTTACATGCACAGGGACGTGAGTTTGAACCCTAGCACCACATGCACAATGAAGTGTCAGAGCAATGAAAACCACATGAAGAAAACTAAAAGAAGTTTATTCTCTTTTTCTCTCTCACTCTCTCTCTCTCTCTCTCTTTTTAAAGGTCAGTGAGAGAGAGAGAGAGAGAGAAAGAATTTTTATTGAGTTTTTCACATGGTGTTCATTGCTCCAACACTTACTTGTGCACGTGGGTGCTGGGGTTCAAACCCATGTCTTTGCACATAACCGCCAAGCCACCTCTCCAGCCCCACAACCCTCCTTTAAAAGAAAGAAAGAAATGAGATTCACAACAATAACCAATAACAAAATAGAAAAATTACAATGATATACTGTAATAAAGTTATGTGAATGTGATTTCTTTCTCTTTTGGAATATCTATTTGATATGGGGGAATCAACTCGGAGGGAAACCTCCTACCTCCACGAGAAGTCCATTTAACACAGGGGTTTAATTGGGGGAAACAGAACCACAGGGAACCCAAGCAGGGAAACCATGGAATGGCATCAGCCTTGACTAACTATGTGAATATACATTTGTTCTTGATTGTTTGATAATGATTCCCCCTAAATTGTAAATCCATATTCAACAAATAAAAAAAAAGAATACCTTTTTGACAAAGGGATGTTTTACATCCTGGGTGGGACACATCAAGACAGTGCAAGAGTTCATCACCCTGCTCAGAACCACATGCAATTTAAACCATGAATTTTTTTTATTTCTGGAATTTTCTGTGCAGTTTTCTCAGATCACAGTTGATCACAGGCAACCAAAAGGGAGGAAAAGGAAAGTAAATCAATACACCGGGGAGTGTGTTGACATTTTAGCTGACATCTACTAAGAATTAAACTCAATGTTTTGTGGAAAAGAATTACAGTTATTTAAGTGCACTTTACAATAGATTCTGAAACCTGCATTAATAACATGAGTTAACACATGTATGAAAAGATGCTTTGAAAATTAAAACAGAAGTAACCTGTGGCTGTGTGTTGGTGGAAAGGAGCCAACTGTTGAGGTGGTAGGTCCGCTTGCAAGGTCCTGTCGTCCGTCCTGGGCAGCAGTCCCAGGGACGAGGTCACATGGCACAGAGTTGCTCTGCGGGCAGAAACCAGGGCTGCTGTTGCTGCTGCACTGTTTTCTAGAGCACTGGGGAAACCCGGGGGAGGACACCTCGTTTGTCCAATTAAAGATGGGTTTTCATTGAGGGCTGCCCCAGAGCCCGCAGACCACAGCACGGAGGCATTAACAGCTGCCCAGAGTCAATAAGGCGGCCAAGATGTTAGCAAATGGGGCCACAGGATGGCCTAGTTTCTTTGTGGCTGGAGTCCATCAAGTTAACAGCCCGAATCTAACCACACAAACTTGGAGCAGCACGCGAAGGAGAGACTGTGACCAAGTTAGCCAATGTTGGATCCACGCCAACCAACCTAAAAAAACATGCAAGGGCTTGGGCCCTTACCAAGAGAACTGGCAACCTACAACTGTTTCTCAGGGAGGCCTAATGCAGGGCCACCAAGCGCCCCCACTGGCCCAACACAATGCTTTCTGCACCCCAAGCCTCTAAGCAAATGCTTTGACTTGCTTGTGTCTCTTGAGCTAAAGGAAGATCAATAAGGCACCTGATAGGTAATTGTGGCTTGGGGCTCTTTGGATAGCTCTTTGTGTTTTCTCAGAGGACTTCAGCTATTTACAAAAAATGAAAAAACCCTGTTGAACATTGAACCTTTTGGTATTTTATTTTCCAAAAGTAACCTTGGTGGATATTTTAGAAATCAATTAGCAAATATTTATCAAGCAGCTAACTACCTGAAAGGTACTGGGCTAAATTGTAGTAAATTCCAGGAGTATTGTAATTAAGCTGCACGAATGAGATTAACTACTTTACAGCCAGAGTACCTGTGTGTATATGTAAGTGTGTGTGTGTGTGTGTGTGTGTGTGTATGAATATCATCTTCTTCAGAACGCTTACTTTGGGAGACAGCACTCTCAGGCCAATGGTGTTGTCCGTGTGGAAAGTAATTTTTTGGGCTGCACCTTCAGAGCTTATGCAACATTCTTTTGAATATCCTTGATGTTGCAAAGCTATTGCAAGATAAAATTGATTAATATATATTCTAATAAAAAAGAAATGAAGTCCACACAAAATTTTCTATATGACTGGTACAGGCAGCTTTATCATAATAACCCAAAACTGAAAATAACCCAATATCTATCATCTGATGAATGGATATACAAAATGTGATCTGTCCTTACAAAGGAATATTACTCAGCCATAAGAAGGAATGGAGTATTGACACATGCTACAACCTGGATGAACTTTAAACACAGTGTGCAGAGCTGGGGATGTTGCTCAGTGGTAAGTGGTAGAGCGCTTGCCAAGCATGCCAAGACCCTGGGTCCAACCCCTAGCACTGCAAAAAATAACAAACAAATTTATGCTAAGTAGAAGAAGTCAGACACTAAAGATCATATATTACAGGATTCATCCAGAAACACATCCAGAAAAAGCAAATCTTCAGAAACAAAGTACATTAGTGGTTTCCTGTGGTTTCCAGGTATTGGAGATGCTGTAAAATTGGACAGTGGTGATGGCTGCACAATTCTGAATCTTTATTCAAAATCATTAAGTAATTGAGTATTGTACACTTAGTATGAATGGATTTCGTTATATGTCAATTATACTTTAGCAAAGTGTGCAGCGTGAGGACTAGAAAGTATCCAAACTTATTTTGGGGTGACTCGGAATCATTTCTAAAGTTAATATAGTGAATGGAGAGAGCATGAAAATTCCCCCTACCAAAATTCCAAAATCAATCACGCAATGGCAGCTCCTTGGGAAAGAGTGCATTTCAGCCCCAGGTGACTGACAGCCAGCTCTCATTTGCATATATCTGTTGAGCACTACTCCTGGAGAGCTGTCACTATCACAAGCTACTGCCTTGCACGCTTAACAACCCACTGGGGAGATAAGGTATATATAAAGGTACTGACATCTATGAATAAGTAAAGTAAAATAAATTAGTTAATGTCAAACTACTTAAAGTGTTGCTTCTTAAGGTGTGAGTTGATGGCAGAGGAAGACAAAGTGAGACTTCCTTCCTCACAGCCAAGTTTGCAAAATCCCCACAAACAGAATTTTGAAAGATCAGTTACAAGGAAGAGAGAAAGCCTCCAAATGGGGAGCGCATTGTTGTCCCTCTTCCTTCCTTCAAATATTGCTGCCCTAATGGGCAATCTTTCATTTGAGTCCTTTCTCTCCAAGTCCAAGAGATAACACCGATTGATATTGTATTTTCAAAGTCTCGGGTACATAAAAATAACTTTCACGCTCCTGTCCAAATGGATGCTTGCGTTTTAGACACGGGGCTGAAACCCCCCTCCCTATGCTTTCAGCCCATTTCCCTCTGGAGCTGACATTGGCAGCCTCTAGTCTTTCTTCAGTGGATGTGCCAATGACATTTTTCTCCCCCACCTTTCCTTTTCCTCCCTGAAATCCAGAATGATTTCCCTCTTGCACTCTGAAGGACAAACGCTTACAAAGTGACCACCACACCAAACCCAAGCCCTGGGGTGGAAGTAGGATTAGCAATTTGCAGGTCCTGCTTTGTGTGATTTTGAAAGGTTCGGCACAGCAGGGAGCTAGGTTTGCTAATTAGATAAATGCTAGTTGACCTGTAAAACGTGGGATTAGGTTGTTTAAATCTGCTCCCACTGGCAATAAGCGAAGACGGAGGGACTCCAGTTGTGGTTACAGTTCTGCTGAGGGAGGGACAGATGTGTGCAGTGCTGCAAGACCAGGCTGCCTTTTGGTGTCACTGGGAGCCTGAATAGTGGGCTTAATAAATGCTTCCTGTGGGAAAAAAAATGAAGCTACATAACACAATCATAGCCAATTGAAACCTCATATTGAATGAAAACATTGAGGTACCTGAAACTAAGGAGGGGCATCCGGAGTAAAAGCTGTTGGAAAACTAAGACTTGGGGGGCAGTCACCGAATATTGTCATTCTTACTGGATAAGTACTGAGTACCTGGCCATTCCAGTGTATTTCTGTAAGTCTGGTAGAAGGGGAGGCTGAACACTTTCTGAAACTTTAGTTAGGAAGCAGTTGTGCATTAATCATTATAACCCATGCACATATTTCATGAATTATGTCAAATTGTTTTGTGACTGTCAGCTTTGAGATATGAATATTCAGAGGACACAGATTGTATCCACTTGGACTCAATTGCTAGTGTTTAGCATATATTCTACAAGGATGCTTAAACAATGCTATCGAATTTTTCTGACTTCATACAGGTCAGTAAGCTGAACTAAAAAGTTAAAAACAAACAAAACAAAAACCTCTTACCTCAATAAAATAAATTATTCTAGCCAACAGTGCCTCCCACATTTGTCATATGTTAGCAGTAAAAAAAATTATCTCCCCAACAACTAAGCCAGGAAATCAAATCCCCATGTCGGTCACCTCTTTTCTAATTATCACTAAAGCCTGACTTGGATGAAGCACAGCTCAGGAGGGAACATAAAAGCCCAGACATTAACCACTGTAACTGGAGTGGAAATGTATCTCTGAGATTGGTCAATAGCCTGAAGATATTTCTGGTTTCTTTGAGGATTACCAGGAGTTCAGAGACTTGAAGCAGTTTCCAAAGGCTACTAATTGAAGGGGGGCCTTCTGCTTGGTAAGGATGGTGCCAGGGAGTAATGAACTTAAGTCAAGCAAATGGTTCTACCAAGAACCAACCAGTCTCCATCCTTCAGGTCTCAGAGGCCAGAGGAACATGCATCAGAAGTGCTTGAGCCTAAACCCTATGTTGAGCACAGCAAAAAGAAAATTAATTTAAGAACAAAGGGAAGAGATGGTTTTTTCCATTGCTGGGGATTGAACCGAGGACCTCCTGCAGGCTAGGCAAGTTGATCTACCACTGAGCTGTATCTCCAGTCCATTTTATTTTTTTATTTTGAGGGACAGGCAAAACTGTTCTAGCTCCTGGACTCTGCTCTTACAGATCCAAAGTCCTGGAATGATCTCTCTACTAACGGCCTGTCTATTCTCTCTTAACACGCGTAAAATGTTAGGACCAACAGGGACGTTGGAGTCCACCTATAGTACTTCAGTCCCCCCACCTTTTTTTTTAAGAGAGAGAGGAACAGTGAGAGAGGGAGAGAAAGAAAGAATCAATTTTGTTTAGTTTTTCATGTGACTTTCATTGCTTTGACACTTTGTTGGGTGCGTGGTGCTGGGATTCCAACCTGTGTACTTGCGCATGATAGGCAAGTGCCATAACTGCTGAGCCACAGCTCCAGCCCCTTCAGGCCCTCTTTTTGGTCAGGGTAGAAAACTCAAGTCCAGAAAGAGAATTCATAAGCTTAGAAACAAACAGTCAATTTAAGTGTATAATAATTCTAATCTAAGATTTTTCACTAACTTTTGGCACGCCTACGTGACTTTGAGTTTATCTCAATGTATATGACTATCATTCTGTGAATGGCCTTGTCCAGGCTCATAAGGATCAAGGTAAAACAATGAGGCTTACAATTTCAGTCTCCATCTAATCCTACCATTGACATGACTGTGTCCAGAGTTGGGATTCTACAGGAGCAGGTAAAAGGACAGTTCCCAGACTTGCCAATAATTGGGTCATTATTGGGAAACCTGCCAGAGGATGTGTCAACCCAGAAGATAAGGGTTGAGTGGAGAAGGGAGACTTTAGTCAGGAATGTGCCACCAAGGGCCTAGAGTCACAGTAGACCTTGGATGTAACCTAATCCCTATTTCCTCTCAAAACCCCTTAAGTTAGACACATGGATTTTGGAACTAAGAAATGGATCAAAGTTGACCAAGAAATGAGGACAGTGAAGATATGAAAATGCAGAACTAGGCCAAAAAGTAGCATGTCCATGGGGCAAACTTTTCAGCTAGGCCCTGGAGGAATATCTCTGTGCATATGTGCTTAAAGACAGCAGCTTAGAAAATCTGTCAGGCTACAGAACTTGGTCTTTGTTGTTGTTGTTTGTTTGTTTGTTTGTTTTGAGAGGGACATAGAGAGAGAGAGAAAGAATCAGTTTTATTTAGTTTTTCATGTGGCTTTCACTGCTCCGAGACTTCGTTGTGTACATGGTGCTGGGGTTTGAACTCACGGACTTCTGCATGCCGGGCAAGCACCATAAACACTGAGCCACCGCTCTAGCCCCAGGCTACAAAATTTGTACATTTTCTCTCCTGGTACCTTTCCTTGTCTCCACACTCAGCAATAATTGATCTTTAATTCTTTTCCTCTAATGTATCTGTTATTATATGAACGAAAGGTGTCCCCCCAAAACTCATGTGTGACAATGTGAAGGCTAAGGTGAAATGATTGGACCCAAACAGTGAGTTAGTCTCCTGATAGGGATTAACTGGTAACTGTAGGCAGGTAGGGTGTGGCTGCAGGAGGTGGGTCATTGGAGGCATGCCTTCAGGGTAGATATTTTGTAGCTGGTATGGAGTCTTTCTCTGCTCCCCAGAGCTAGGCCTTCTGCCATGATGTTCAGTATCACCTCAAGCCCTGAGGAATGGAGTTGGCCATTTTTGGACTAGGACCTTTGAAACCATGAGCCCCCAAATAAACTTTTCCTCCTAACATTGTACTTGTCAGGTCTTCTAGTCACAGAAATGAAAAAGCTGACCAGAACAGTACCTCTTATCCTTTAAGCAAATCCTACCCTTTGAAAAATAATCAGTGTCCATGTTGAATGTCTTAAGATGGGTGGAACAAAAGTGGCTTAGTATCACTTCCCACACTCCCATTTGCAGTGTCTATCTAGAGACCTGTGTGGAGAGTTCTGAGACACACCACAGGCTGGGGGCGGGGATGTACAGCTAACACTGTCAATCACAGATGAGGGAAGGAACCACGATGCTGGGCCAGGTAGTTATCATATGTGGTAGAGTGAGTATATTTAAGTTCATTATTACATGCCCTGAGATTGTTTGAAACTCTAATCTCATTTCTAATTTGCATAAAAAGCTTTGCTTTCTGGAAAAGAATTTCCCCCGATGTCTACAACAAATGGGAAAGATACTTCACGGACTCAGCAGCTTCCTTGATCATATCACTAAGCAAACAAGGATTTTTCAAAGGATCTGCAAACATCCTTAAGTGCTTTTGAACACATCTTATTTAACTATTACACAAAGCCTCAAGAATTTATCTTTTTTATGTAAGAAAATTAAGCTTATAAAAACTGACCCTTTCTCCCATGCAGCTAGTAAATAAAGCTGGAATTTCACCTTGACTCTGGCAATTTGCAGAGCCAGGGAGTACTCACTCCAGCAATACATTTTTCTTTTGTCTTTTCTTAAAGCAGTCCTGGGAATAAGTGGCAAGGGAAGGGATGGCTTTATGAAAAAAGAAGAAGAGAGAAGACCCGTGCCTGAGAGCTGGGGATGGAGGGACATATGGACGTTCCAAGACTCATGAAACTTCAGATCCTCTTATGAACCCAAGAAAGTAAACATAATTGAAATTGCATCCACTGTTATTGTTTACATGATGAGAAAAATATGTATTAGACCGGAGAGTGATTAATCAGGGAAGACTTCCTGGAAGGGATAATTTCAGATTAGAGTTTTGAAAGATGCGTGGGGTCGGGGAGAAGACTCTAAGCATAGGAAAATGAGAATGTCATTCATAAATTCATTAATTCTAGCTTTTCAGATGGACCATGCATGCAAATATATTTGAATGTGAGAACCTATATAAAAAAAATCACCTTTTATTTCTTGGAAAAATTCTATTATGTTCTGCTTAATGATCAAAACTCCAGGGGGCCTGCAAAGGTTATTAAAAAGAAATTGGTC
>PVKS010019189.1:0-38784 GCA_004027875.1 Aplodontia rufa
TTGAGTCTCTGAGATTGGGATACTTCACTCAGCATATTTTTTTCCATCTCCATCCATTTGGCTGCAAAAGCCATGATATCATTATCTCTAATAGCCGAATAGTATTCCATTGTATATATGTACCAAAGTTTTTGAATCCACTCGTTGAGTGAGGGGCATCTGGGTTGGTTCCATAATCTAGCTGTAGTAAAATGGGCTGCTATAAACATTGAGGAAGCTGTATCTCTATAATATGCTGATTCTAACTCTTTTGGGAAAATACCCAGGAGTGGGATAGCTAGGTTATAAGGTGGTTCCAGCCCTAATTTTTTGAGGAGTATCCACTCTGCTTTCCAAAGTGGCTGAACCAGTTTGCAGTCCCACCAGCAATGTGACAGTGTTCCTCTTTTCCTACAGCCCCTCTAGCATCTGTCGTTGTTCATATTCTTAATTTTTACCACTCTGACAGGAGTGAGGTGGCATCTCACTGAAGTTTTGATTTGCATTTCTCTTATTGCTAATGATGTAGAGCATATATATTTATGGGCTTTATGCACTTCCTCTGCTGATAAGTTTCTTTTTAGTTCTGTAGCCAATTTATCGATTGGATTATTTGTGATTGTGGTGTTTAACAACTCAACTCTTAATTCAAAAAAATACTGCCACTTGGGGCTAGAGTGGTGGTTTAGCAATACAGCACTTGCCTGGCATGCATAAGGACCCACGTTTGAACCTCAGCACCACAAACACAATTAAGGGCTAGGAAAAACAAAAACTAGATGAAAAAATAAATAAAATTGATTCTTTCTCAAAAACAACAAGAAAAGAATTTAATTGATCTATTTCAGACATAGATTGTTGTAGCCTATTTTTCAAATAAATTAGGGAATATTGACATCATTTTTTATTTTTATGGAATTATTTTTGCATCTCCATTTTCTTCCTTTCTTTCTTTCCTTCTTTCAGATAAAGGGACAGTGAGAGAGAAAAACAGAGAATAAATTTTATTTAGTTTTTCATGTGGCTTTCATTGCTCCAGCACTGGGACCTCATTGTATATGTGGTGCTGGCGTTTGAACTTGTGTCCTTGAGCATGCCAGGCAAGCGCCATAACCGCTGAGCCACTACTCCAGCCCTTAAAGTATTGTCTTGATGCATAAAAATCATTAAAAATTTTGTCATGAATAACTTCCCATACTCATTTCCTATCTTTTCTCAATGTGTTTTGTGAATTATATGCATGTCAGGCTATATATGACATTTTTCTTGTATATGATCTTTTCCTTAAATGTGATCTATCTTAAATCTAATACTTTATTCAAGATGTCCCCTGTTCATAGCATGCACATGTCTACTTTGTAAACTCTTGTATTATAATTCAAGATCCACCTCAGTGTTATCTCTTCCCAAGAGTTTTCTCTTTCCTTCCTAGTCAGGGTTAAGTACTCCCATAGTGTCCTAGCCAAACACCATTTATAGCATTTATAAAATTGTATTGCTGGGGCTAGAGCGGTGGCTCAGCAGTTACAGCGCTTGCCTGGCATGTGCAAGTACATGAGTTCAAACCACATACACAACTGAGTGTCTGAGCAACGAAATCCTTGTAAAAAACTGAATAAAAATTTATATAAAAAATATATTGCCATTACTAGTTCATGTGCTTACTGTCCACAAAGACCATAAACTACAGAGAGGAAGTGACATTTTTTTCAGTCATCACTGTGTATCCAACATCTCCCTCAGAGTCTGGCACCAGGTAGGTACTTAATATGTGTTTGTTGAATGAATGAGTGGATAAATGAATGAATGAGCAAAGGTTCTATGCTGGTTTTTTGAACATAATATTTGGCAGTCAGTAGAAGTCTGAAAGTGTTATTCATGGGCTGCTTCAGAAAGCATCAGAATCATAGATTAAAATTGACATACTGGGGACTGGAGCAGTTGCTCAGTGGTTATGGCATATGCCTTGCATGCGCGAGTCCATGGGTTCAAACCCCAGTACCATGTACACAGCGAAGTGTCACAGCAGCGAAGGCCACATGGAAAATTAAATAAAGTTGATTCTTTCTCTCTCTCACTGTCCCTCTCTCTTAAAAAAAATATTGACAAACTGCCTAGATTTAAACCTACTGAATATCTGTTTTATTACCTAAACGAACAAACATCTTCAAGGTATTTCTATATACAGTTAAATTCTTATAACTAAATTTTATCTTATCAAGTACCTAAGTCATTTTGTGGTAGGGGCAATGAGGAAATGCAATATGCAAGAAGGCCTAGAGTGAACCTCTTCATAGAGATCAGAACACAAAGCAAAGATTTCCTAAATAAACTAACCATGATTATATTTTCTTTTCTTCTTCCACCAGCCCAGGCAAATAAAAAGGTACCATTTGCTATTCCTACTTAAGCTCTGAAGGCAGAGCCAAGGGAAAGAGAAAGGAGAACATTATTAGACAAAGAGTGAGAGTGCACAGGGAAAGAAAACAGGATCAGTATAAAATTTGGTTTCAAATAAATAAATAAACACCCCATACAAAATTATATAAAGAGATGTAATGAAAATTTATTCCAGAAAGAAGATATTGGAAATTAACTACTTTGTATGTTTAAAAAATTAAAGACTGTAATAATCAAGAAATATTCTCTAAGCAAAAGTTAGCTGAATGTATAAATCATGTCATTTTAAAATAGATTTAGATACTAACGTACAATAGGTTTAGAAGCAATCAGGAGAACAAATAACATTGCAGACACATTGCAGACAATTATATTAAAGGGGATTAAAAGCTTTCTTTAAAAATTTGTTTAATGTCATTTTAGTAGGATCATAAGAAGTAGAGATGATGAATGCTATTGTTGAACAATAGTCTTTAACATAAAGGTTCCCTCAATACTTTTGAGGAAGTAAGAAAACAAGAATTTTGAAACAGAAAACAGGACCTGAGCCATTAGTAAATATTCGTGAGTCCCCAGAACACTTAAGATCCATTATTGAAAAGTGATATTTTTAATCTACATTACTAAAATTTTCTATCATACAAGAAACCCTTAACTGGACAGAATGTGACCCAGAAACTTTGCTTGAGGCTTTTAAATGTTATTTTGTTGAACTTGTCTTACACATTTAACATTAGCTCTTCAGAATCTGATGCCACTCTGATATCTGTTGCTTTATTGGGATGTTTTTTCTTTTAAAGAAGGATTTGGTGTGTTCTCTTAGTTGTAAGTGTCCCTACATTTATGCTGATGTGCCTTGACTTTTTTCATCTAGTTTACTATGCATTTAGTAGGCGTTTTGAACTGGACCTTCATGTCTTCCTTTCAGTTCATGGAATTGTTATTGAGTGAATTTCTTTATAGCTTTTTTTCCTTTATTTCCTGTTTTCTGTTTCTGGGACTTTCATTAATCAGATTTTTTCAAGCATTCTCTTTTTGTTCTCTAAACAGAAAGGAGCATGTGGATATTGACACTTGTGGTCCTCAAATGATATAGATTTGCAGTTTAGAAAGTGCAGCCTACTCCCTTTTCTTGTTTCATGAAAATAACCTACTCTGTCAGATATATGAGAATATTGTCACATTTAAAAATTCCTTCTGATCTCTTCATTGTCCTTTTTTAATTGGAGATTCCTTCTTATTTTAGTTTACACCATTCTGGTTAGAAGCTCTCTTCAATGACCTAGTGATCCTTGTGAGACAGATTAGGAGAGACAGTGAAATGGCTGGGTAATCAGGACAGAGAGCCCCCATCCAAGAGCTAGCTGGTAGAGGCAGAGAGTGATTGACAGGGCATGCTCAGGGTCTTCAAATGCAAAAAGACCATGAGGCTCACCTTTGTCCCAACTAAGATGGGGGGTGGTCACAGGCATTCTTAGGGCCTTCAAATGCAAAAAGACCTTGAGGCTGACCTTTGTCCCAACTAAGAAATGGGTGTGGTCACAGGTGGCCAGTAGGAAGTATTTGCCACCTTTTGTTTTAATCCATGGTGTTCCTGACCAGTTTCAATGCCTGTTTTACATAGATTTTAACCAATGGAGTTGATGCATTTCTCAATGCCTGCTTTGCATGAATGTTAATTATGCTCATACCCCAAATCTATATAACCTCTGGCCTAACTTCCATTAGTATCCTGCTTTCAGGATTCCCCTCCACCTTGAGGAGTCTCTGCTCTTCTTCCTAAATAAATCCTACTCCTTTTACTCCTCCTTCCATGGTTGTCCGTGGATTTTATTCTTCAAATTCATGAGACAAGAACCCAGAAGGTTGGTGCCGAATTCCTGGATGAATTTACACCGCACCAAGAGCTGCAACACCCAGCTTTTAGCTGGAGAGAATTGCTAACACTTTCCGCTGCAGACACCTGCCGTCAGCCCAAAGTTTTATCTGGGAATGGCTGCAAACACAAGAAGCGGGCTGTTTTGGCTGCTGGAATCTGTAGCGGCCCAGACTCCATTTGCCAGCTGGAGCAGAGAATCCAGCCTAATCTCAAACCCCTCCCCCCCACCCCGCCTCATCTCAAAAACCCCCACATCACTTGGGCTGTTCATTCATATTTAGAGTGAGTTATTATAGTGCTGAATAGAAACTTTGTGTGCATAGGAGTTTTTGAGATAAATGGTCTTTCCCATTTGTTGGACAGGAACTGCAAATATATTCTATTTGAGGATCACAGACTGTCAATATCCAGGTGTTTTCCTTGGTCAAGGATTTTACCTATAAATAAATCTCCTGATCTCCTGTGTAAGTGTCAATAAGTTTGCCTGACAGCAGTTTGGAGGCTATAAGGCAAAGGGTGTTATCATTTAATTTTATATTCTAGTTTCCAGCATCTCACACTAGCTTTCACATATGCCTGGTGACTCTATACCACATCCCTCTTGTTTATCTTCTCCGCACAATTAATTTTCAATCTTTTGCTGAGGCAGAGGGTAAGACAATCATCTGTGGAAGGTCAAGGAGGGGATATTAAACCCAATTGCTTCTTTAGTGGGTATTTTCCTCAGTCCATTCATTTCAAGGCCATATGTAATATCTCCAAGTAATCTCCAATTCTAGACCCTCTCTAAAGTTTGGGTGTGTGAGCCAAGTAATCTCCAATTCTAGACCCTCTCTAAAGTTTGGGTGTGTGAGTCAGTATACATATAGGACTCATTTCTGACACAGGTTGCACCTCTTTCTTTTCAATTGACAAAATTTTTGTATTTGTCCATTTGTTTTCCAGCTCCCCAAATTATGATCCTGTCACCTCTAATCTTTTATTGTTTCTCCTTGAAAATTTTATTTATCTTCTGTAATCAATGGAGATGACTGGAAGTGAGGTCACTAAATATATTTAGGCAACCTGCCCAATCAATGTTTGCACCAAATACTTTATTTTGAAAAGCTTCAAATATATATAGAAGTTGAAAGATTAGAATAGTAAATACTCATATACCCATCATTCAAATTTATCAATTGTAACCTTTTTGCTATAATTGTTTTCGCTCTGCCTTTGTCTTTCTCTCTTTTTTCTAACTGTATTGAACAGTAGTAGCATAGATAAATAAGTAAATAATAAATAAAGTTATCTATTTTTCAATCCATTTGAAAGTAAATTTCAATTATCATGAGCTAAACTCCAAAATGCATGTCTAGCCGTAAGTCTCTGATGAATAAACTCTCCTACATAATAACCACAATATTCTCACACTTTAAAAATCTAATAGTCTGGGGCTGGAGCAGTGGCTCAGCAGTTACAGCGCTTGCCCAGCATGCGCAATTACACAGGTTCAAACCCCAGCACCCACATATACAACTAAGTGTCAGAGCAACAAAAGCCATGTGAAAAAACTCAATAAAGATTGATCCCCCCCCCCACTGTCCTTCTCTCTTTGAAAGAAAAAGAAATCTAACAATCTCACCAAAAGGAAGAATGAACTGAAACAAATCAACAAAATAAAAGATGAAAATGGAGATATCACCACTGACTCAGCAAAAAGCTAGAAGATATACTCTTCCAAGTTTGATAATCTGGAAGAAATGGACAAATATCTTGCCACATATGACATTACCAAATTAACATGAGAGGACATTGGAATTCTAAACCAACCAATCTCAGATAGCGAAATCGAAACAGCAATCGAAGGCCTTCCAACAAAGAAAAACCCAGGACTTGATGGATTCTCAGTAGACTTCTACAAGACCTTTACAAAAGAATTAATACTAATCCTCTATAAGCTTTTCCCTGAAATTGAAAGGTTTGGAACTCTCCCAAACACTTCTTAGGAAGCAAATATAATCCTGATACCAAAACCCCAACAAAGACACATCAAGAAAAGAAAACTACAGACCAATTTCCCCAATGAAAATAGATGCAAAAATCCTTAATAAAATTCTAGCCATCCAGATCCAAAAATACATCACAAAGACAATATATCATGATCAAGTGGGCTTCATTCCAGAAAAGCAGGGCTGGTTCAACATATGCAAATCAATAAATGTAAGACCACTTAAATAAATAAATGTAAGACCAATCAATAAATTTAAGACCACTTAAACAGAATTAAAAATAAAAATCATATGATCATCTCACTTGATGCAGAAAAGGCCTTTGATAAAATTCAGCACCCTTTTATGCTCAAAACTCTGGAGAAAATAGGGATCAAAGGAAGATACTTTAATTTCATAAGAGCCAGTTATGACAGACCCATAGCCAACATTATGCTTAATGGAAAAAGACTGAAAGCATTTCCACTGGATTCACGAACAATACAAGGATGTACACTTTCACCACTTTTATTCAATATAGTCCTTGAAACCCTGGCCAGATCTATTAGACAAGAGAAGAAAATCAAAGGAATTCAAATAGGAAAAGAGGAAGTCAACGTGTCTCTATTTGCTGATGACATGATCCTATACCTAGAAGACCCAATAAGCTCAACCAGGAGACTTTCAGAGCTTATAAAAAATTTCAGCAAAGTGGCTGGCTATAAGATCAACACTTAAAAAAATCATTATCTTTCCTATACTCCAGCAACAAATCCACTGAAGAAGAAATCAGGAAGTCTGTCCCATTCACAGTTGCCTCAAAAAGAATAAAATACTTGGGCATCAATCTAACAAAGTATATAAAGGACCTCTACAATGAAAACTATTGAACATTTAAAAAAGAAATTGAAGAAGACCTGAGTAGATGAAAAAAACATTCCATGTTCTTGATTATGCATAATCCACATAGCCAAAATGGCCATTCTACCAAAAGCACTAAATAGATTCAATACAATCCCCATCAAGATACCAATGACATCCTTCATGGATATAGAAAAAGCAGTTCTCAAATTCATATGGAATAATAGAAGACCTAGAATAGCCAAAACATTACTAAGCAGGGAAGAGGAAGCAGGAGGTGTCACAATTCCTGACCTGAAATTATACTATAGGGCTATAGTAACAAAAACAGTGTGGTATTGGTATCAAAACAGCAATGAAGACCAATGTAACAAAATAGAAGATACTGAAACAAAACCCTTATATCTTTTTTTTTAACCCTTAAATCTTTAACCATCTGATATTGGATAAAAGGGGCAAAAGCATAGTGTGGAAGAAGAATAGCCTATTCAACGAATGGTGCTGGACAAACTGGACAGCCATATGCAGATAATTGAAATTGGATCCTTACCTCTCATCCTGCACAAGAATCAAATCAAAATGGTTCAAGGATCTGGAAATTAAACCAGCAACTATACAATGGCTTAAAGAAAAGATGGGATCAACACTACACAACATAGGTGTCTGCACTGCCTTCCTTAACAAGACTCCTGTAGCCCAAGAATTAAAGCCAAGAGTAAATGAATGGGATGCCATTAAACTAAAAAGCTTCTGCACAGCTAAAGAATTAGTCAAGAGTGTCAAGACAGAACCTAGAGAATGGGAGAAAAATCTTTGCCTGCTACATCTTGGACAGAGGGCTGATATCCAGAATATACAAAGAACTCAAAAAACTGAACACCAAAACCACAAATAATCCAATTAATAGATGGTCTAGGGAGCTAAATAAAAATTTCTTAATGGAGGAAGTCCAAAAAGTCCATAAATGTATGAGAAAATGCTCTACATCACTAGCAATCAGAGAAATGCAAATCAAAACTTCATTGAGATTCCACCTCATTCCTGTCAGAGTGGCAAAAATGAAGAATATGAACAATGACAGATGCTCTAGGGATTGTGGGAAGAGAGGAACATTTTTACACTGTTGGTGGGACTGCAAGCTTGTAAAACCACTCTAGAAAGCACTGTGGAGACTCCTCAAAAAACTAGGGCTGGAACCACCTTATCCAGCTATCCCACTCTTGGGTGTTTTCCCAAAAGAAGTAAAATTGGCATACTGCAGAGATATAGCTTTGTCAATGTTTATAGCAGCTCAGTTTAGTATAGCTAAACTATGGAATCCAGATGCCCCTCACTGGATGAGTGGTTTCAAAAACCGTGGTACACATGTACAGTGGAATTCTACTCTGCTATTACAGAGAATATCATGGCATTTGCAGTCAAATGGATGGAGATGGAAAAAATTATGCTGAGTGAAATATTTCAAACTCAGAGACTCAAGGGGCAAATGTTTTCTCTTATATGTGGAAGCTAGAATACAATCAGAAACAGACTGAAAGTTGGCTAATCTAATAATATCCTCAACATGTGTGAATTTTTACTCAAGCAGGGGGAACCTTGCCTCTGATACTAGGGGATGAAGGGGGGGTAGGGAATAGGAGGGATATCAAGGTAGCTGGAAGGACAGAGTAGGTGGGTTATCAACCCAGTGGGGAACCTTCTATTTCCATGAGAAGCCCAACTAACATGAGGTAAAGTAGGGAAAACATGGGATGAGGGGGGACCCAAAGGGGGAAGATCATGAACTGGCATCAGCCTTGGCTTGATTTGTCACTATGCATGTGTTCATGAATGTGTGGCAATGATTCCCTCCTACATGTAAGACTATGTTGAACAAACTAAAATAAAAACAGTTCTGCTATTAACGAGTAACTTAGCTTCTCTATGCCAATATTTTCCTGATGGTGAATATATACATATCATATTGTTACTTTATATGCATTTATTATTGTGCAATAACTCAATTTCTTAATAAAAAATTTTAAAAATAGAGATAATAAGAATACCTGCACAATAAGGTTGTTATAAAAATTAATGTTAAGTGCTTAGAACAATGCCTGGTACATAGTAAATCATGTGTCCAATACTATTATTATTTTCTATTATTTAAATTAACTCTCAAAACCACTATTTGAACTAGAGATAAATTCATCTTACAGATGAGGTCATTGAGGTTTAGAGACTAAGAAATGCGCTTAACTCACCAAATAAGGGTTAGAGTCAGACTTGGAACCCATTTCTGCATACCTTTGAAGTCCATGCTCCCTATTACATAGCCCTGCCTCCCCAATCTGATAAATTTCATTCTTACCTTGGACATGGGGTCTTTTAACTCTGTGCCTCTGTCTCCTCATCTGTAAGATGGAGATAGCAGTGCCTACCTCTCAGGGCCATTAGAGAAAGCACTCAATGCATATGCCTGTTGTGATTATTCTGAAGTTTGTCCTAATGGTATTCCTTTGTAAAACTTAGAAATATTTTGAGACAGACTTTCTATACAAATTTAAAAAAGAGATTAGTTACTCAGTCAAGTGATGAACAATATTCACCTCATCTTTCACCCAGTGACATGATCATTATGCTAAAGGTCGTTTAATGTGTTTAACATTTAATTTCTAAATTTCTCTTTGAAACTTTCTTGGAATAATCTTAACATCTTTATGTAAAAATAACAGACTCAAACCACCTGAAATAACAAAAGTAGTAATTTTTTTAAAAAGAGGATCTGTTTGTTCTGGAATACCATGAAAGAATTCAGCTAATTCAGCAGATTACTAGCTTCAGATCAGTTCAACTTGACCAACTTGGAAGCCATGACAATATTTACTCATGGTCAGCATACAAATGTGAATTTAATGACCGGCCTGATAAGTGCATTATAAAAGTTGAATGTAAGAGAAAAGAATAAAGTGGGGGTCAGTAAAAGAGTGAAAAAAATCTAACAATAGTCCATCATATCTAATGTTCAAACCATATTGAAATATCCCCAAACTGTCACCAAGTATCTATTATATCTTTTGTTGTTTGTTTAGATACAGGGTATAATAATAATAAATAAAAAAGCATTGTATTTGGATGCTATACCTTTTCAATCACTTTAAATCTAAAGCAGTTTTATATTAGTCTACTTTTCATTGCTATGACTAAAATACCCAACATGAGGAACTTAAAGGAAGAAGGTTATATTTTGGCTCACAGTTTCAGAGGTTTCAGTGCATAGTCAGCTAGCTCTGTTGCTTTGGGTCTGAAGTATGGCAGAACATCATGGCAAAATGGTGTGGCAAAGGAAAGCTGCTTAAGTCATCGCAGCCAGGAAGCAGAGAGAGATAGAGACAGAGACAGATAAAGAGGAAGGGACTCAGGAGAAGAGAAACCCTTCCAGAGCATACCCACAGTGATCTACTTCCTCCATCAAGGTCCCACCTCCCAGTAGTCTATTAGCTATCTATGGGTGAATCCACTGATGAGTTCATATTCCTCATGATCCAATCACTTCTCAAAAGGCCCACCTCTGGACTTTCACCACATGAACCTTTTCTCCAAAAGGTTCTCCAGATCCAAATCATAGCAAAGCCCTGCTATTTTTTTTATTTGTAAGAAATCCACACTTTGAATCGGGCTAATTGTTTCCTTGTGGTGTCATTATTCTTGTTCTCTTGTCCCCCCAGTTTCTGCAAGCTGAAAAACAGCTCTCAGATAGGTTGTCTCAATCTGAATGCTAAGTTTAATGACAGAGGGCAATGAACAACAGATCTGTTAGAAGCCAACAATTTCCCTTCGAATTAGTAATTGATGTTTTTTGTGGGGGCACTTTTAGACAATGTGAATCTCGTTTCCTGGTCACCTACCACTTATGAATTTAAAATCAGTTCATGATACTTACCTAAATCAATCATGAACTTGTGGTTGCAAAAGAGTAATTTTCTAATTCTTTCAGTCTTTTTACTTTTATTCACCAGCATTCTTTTTTAAAGGGCTCTTTTGCCATAATTGTATCTTATGTATGTATTATTATAGACTCAGAATTTGTTTCAATATTTTTATTTATTGATATTGAGGAGTCTTTTCATGTTGGTTTCTGTATGCTTTTGGCATGACTCTACTAATCATCGAACACCTTTTTGCTTTTTATATTCCAAGGTAGTCCAGATTCATCTTATATGTTTTTCCTCTACTGGACTTGAAATCATCTTTTTTTCTCCAAATAGACTTTAATTCTCATAAAATACAATGGTATTTAGAAACCAAAATTTGTATATTAGGAATTAGTTAATTGCTATTTGAAATACAGAAATCAGAGCCAGAGAAAAAATATTATATATGTAATATATACAATTTTGTAATACTTCTAGTTAAGATTTATCATCTTAGATACTTATTGTATTTATTTGTATCATATTTTGTCTCCTTTTTCTTGCAATGAAAAATCTTGTATCCTATATATTTGCTTTATTCTATAATATACATACAACTATTAGCAATAACATGGACCAATATTACTATTAATAACAAACTATAATAAATAGTTCAAGATTTCTTTGCAGTTTACTTTTTTTCTAAGTAGATGGTACTAAAGATATAAAGCTACAGTATTATATTAAAAAGTTATTTGAAATAATTCTATTTCCCTTATTATAGCATCAGTTTACTATGGGTAGATTCATTTCTTTACTGCACATTCATCTGTAGATGTTTTCTTTTTAATTCTATTATTCAATTTTGTTTTGAATATAAAAAGCATTTACATTATTCAAAAACAAAAAGCATATGAACATATATATTCAGAGAAACTATGAGAAATTGTGTACCTGAATTATTGTTCTTGGCCTTGTTGCCTCTGCCCTAGGCTTACATTCTTCAGGTAACCATATGAAGCAACCACCCAATTTAGATAGTCATTGTCATGGTTTCTGATTTATCTTTCTTATGTTTCTTTTAGCAAAAATAAGCATAAATTATATTCTTATTTCCTTTTCTTTCTTATAGAAAGGAAGTACTTTCTGTATATGCCCTTTGCAACTTTTTTCTACTTAACTATAGAAATTAAAATTGAAATTACTCCATATCATTTTATAGAAATCTTCCTTTTTATAGCTTCATAGAATTTCATCAGGTGAATATAGTATATTTAACCATGTTTCTACACTCCCACATTTCAATAGATTGTACCCTTGTACATTTTGCTGCAATCAGTAGCCTTGTGCACATGTTATATTATTGGTAGTTACAGATCAGCAAGGTAAATCCCAGAACCAGGGCTACTCAGTTAAAGTGTACATTTCATTAGCTCTCTCCCTGTGAAGTTAATCAATTTTTAAGACCATCTAAATCTAATACCTAAATGTTTCCTTCAGTGTTTTTATTAAAGAATTGTTGTTATATAATCATAAATGCATATAATGTAACAATATGATATGTATCTGATCCTAATCCAGAGTCACCAGCCCGTAGCCCACACTCAAGTCTCTTGATTTTTCTATATGTCCACCCTAAAACAGTTATACATACATATATAGTGTGTATATATATTTACACACACACACACACACACATATATGAAAGATTGTGTGTTTTCCTGAATTAAACGGTTGCATAATTATTATTTGGCTTCAGAGGGGGTAAAGAGTAGGTTGCATTATTGTCTCCCTAGATCCCTCCCTATCTTCGCTCCCTACCCACTCCCCTGACTCCCCATGCCCCATCTCCCCACTTCCCCTTCCTCCCTCATCTTCCCTCCCACCCAACCCTCCCTACATATCTATGGTTCTCCTAGATTAAGTGTTGGTATGCCTTTGGTGGGTCTAGTACATGAGACTATCTACTTTTCCCCCCAAGCCTAGGTTTTTCTCTAGCCTCCACAAATGATGGAAAACATTTGACCCTTGATTCTCTGGGTTTGCCTAATTTTGCTCAGCAGGATTTCTTCCATTGCCATCCATTTACCCTCAAAGGCCTTGATATTGTTGTTTTTAATAGCTAAGTACAACTCTATTGTATATATGTACCAGAGCTTTTGGATCCATTCATCCAGTGAGGGGCATCTGGATTGATTCCATAATTTAGCTATTGTAAATGAGCTGCTATGAACATTGATTTTGCTGTGCCGCTGTAATGTGCTAATTCTAACACTTTGGGGAAACTACTTAGAAGAGGGATACCTGGGTCATACAGTGGATCCATCCCTAATTTTTTGAGGAGACTCCACACTGCTTTCCAGAGCAGCTGTACCAGTCTGCAGTTCCACCAATAGTGTGCTAGTGTTCCTATCCCCTGACAACCCCTCTGGCATTTTATTACTGTTAGTATTGTTCATCTTTGGCAGTCTGAGTGGAGTGACATGAAATCTTAATGTAGTTTTCATTTGCATTTCTCTGATTACTAGTAATTCAAAACGTATTCTCATTTATTCATTGGCTTTCTTGATTTCCTCTGTTGAGAAGTTTCTGTTTAGATCCTTGGCCCATTTATTGTTTACATTGATGGTATTGTTAACATTGTTTTTTGAGTTATTTGTATATTTTAGATATTAGTCCCCTATTGGAAGAATCACAAGCCTTGATGCTTTCCCATTCTGTAAATTATCTCTTGACAGTTCTGAACAGTTCCGGCTGAACAAAAGCTTTTTAATTTAATGGCGTCCCACTCATTAATTCTTGACTTTAATTTTTTTTTGCTTTAGGAGTCTTGTTGAGAAAGTCTTTGCCTATACCCAAATGCTGGTTTGTTGATCCTAATTTTTTCTTCTAGCAGTTGTATGGTAGCTGGTTTAATTTCTAGTTCCTTAATCCATTTGGATTTATTTTTTTCTGTGCAAGGTGAGAGATAAGGATCTAATTTCAATTTTCTACAAGTGGCTGCCAGTTAGTCCTGAACCATTTATTGAAGAGGCTGTTTTTCCTCCATGTTATATTTTGTTCCCATTTGTCAAATATCAGATGTTAAAGATTTGTCTCAGGTTTGTCTCAGAGTCTTCTGTTCTGTTCCATTGTTCTTCATTCCTATTTTGATATCAGTACCATGCTTTTATGTTACTACAGCTCTATAGTATAGTTTTAGGTCTGGTATTGCAAACCCAGCTATTATATCTTTCTTGCTAATAAATATTTTGGCTATTCTGGGTTTCTTATTTTTCCAAATGAATTTTTATATTGATTTTTCTGTATCTGCAAAGAATGGCAGTGGTGTTTTAATGGGGATTGCATTGAATCTGTATAGTGCTTTTGGCAGAATGGCCATTCTAATTATATTAATTCTGTCTAGCCAAGAACATGGAACTTCTTTCCATCTTTTCAGGTCTTCTTCAGTTTCTGTCTTCAATGTATAATAATTTTCATGGAGAGGACTTTTACTTCCCTTGTTAGATTAATTCCTAAGTATTTTATTCTTTTTGGGGATATTGTGAATGGGGCCAATTTCCTGATTTCTCCTGCCCTATTATTTTTAGTGTATAGGAAAATTATGGATTTGTGGGTATTGTAGTCTACCACTTTGCTAAATCTGTTCATAAGCTCAATCAGTTTTCTGGAGGATTAATTTGGATCTTCCACATAGAGGATCACATCATCAGTAAAGAGGGAATGTTTGACTTTCTCTCTTCCTATTCTTATCCCATTGAGTTTCTTCTCTTGCTTGATTGCTATGGCTAGGGTCTCAAGGACTATAGTGAATAAAAGTGGTGAGCGTGGGCAACCTTGTCTTGTTCCCGAGTTTAGTGGAAATGCTTTCAGCTTTTCTCTGTTTAATATTATAATTTCTGAGGGTTTGACACATATGGCCTTTACATAGTTAAGTTCCTTTGATCTCTATCTTCTCTAGTGTTTTGAGCATAAATGGGTGCTGGATTTTACCACAGGCCTTTTCAGCATCAAGTGAGATGATCATATGGTTATTGTCCTTAATTCTGTTTAAGTGACAAATCACATTTATTGATTTGCATGTATTGAACGAGCCTTGCATCCCTGGAATGAAGCCCACTTGATCATGATGAATTATCTTTTTGATGCACTATTGAATGCAGTTTGTTAGAACTTTGTTGAGGATTTTTGCATCAATGTTAATCACGAGTATTGGTCTGTAGTTTTTTTGTTTTTTTGTTTTTGTTTTTGTTTTGATGTGTCTTTGTTGGGTTTTGGTATCAGATTTATGATTGCCTCATTAAAAGTGTTTGGGAGAGTTCCCTCCTTTTCACTTTCTTGGAATATCTTCACAAGGAGAGGTGTTAGCTCCTCCTCATAGGTATGATAAAACTCAGCAGGGAATCTGTCAGGTCCAGGGCTTTCTTCTTTGGAAGGCTTTTAATTGCTATATGAATTTCAGTACCTGTTATTGGACTGTATAGGCTTTCAATATCTTCCTGCATCAATTTGGGGATTTTGTATGTGTTTAGAAATTTTTCCTTGTCTTCTGGATTGTCGAGTTTAGAGGAATATAGTTTTTCAAAACATGTTCTGATAATCTGTTGGATTTCCATGGGGTCAGTGGTAATAACTCCCTTTTCATTGATGATTCTGTTGATTTGCTTCAATTCTCTCATTGTAGTGAGATTAGCTAGGGGTAGATCAATTTTATTTAATATTTTGAAGAACCAGCTCTTTATTTCATTGATTCTTATCATTGTTTTTTTGTGTGTATGTGTCAATTTGATTGATATCACTTCTGATCTTGGTTATTTCTTGTCATCTGCTGGCTTTAGAATTAGATTGTTCTTCCTTTATTAGGGATTTGATGTGGAGCATAAGTTTTTCTTTGTTTAATTTTTTATTAAGGAGTTGAGTTATTGTACCATCATAGATACATATAAAGTAACAACATGATATGCATTTGTTCTTAAACCAGAATGCCCCAATATTGCTCACACACTAGTCTCTCAATTTTTCCCCCTACAAAGCTTATTTCTTTTTTAAAGAAAGAGAGGGAGGGAGGGAGGGGGAGAAAGAGAGAGAGGGAGAGAGAATCAGTTTTGTATTAGTTTTTCATCTGGTTTTCAAGCTGCAACACTTAGTTGTGTATATGGTGCTGGTGTTCACGCCCGGATTCTCACACATACCAGGCATGCACAATATCACTGAGCCACCACTACAGCCCCAAGCATAAGCTTATTTATTTGAGCTCTCTACTGATTTTTTTTTTTAAGAAGGACAGTGAGACAAAGAGAGAGAAATAATCAATTTTTATTTTATTTAGTTTTTCATGTGGCTTTCATTGCTCTGACACTTACTTGTTTATATGGTGCTGGGGTGTGAACCCTAATACTCATACATGCCAGGCAAGTGCTGTAACCCCTGAGCCACTGCTCCAGACCCTCTCCTGACTTTTAGCATAGGTACTCAGTGCTATAAATTTTTCCCTTAAGAAAACTTTCATGTTGTCCCAATGGTTTTAATATATTGTGTCTTCATTCCTATTCTCTTCCAAGAATTTCTTGATTTCTGCTCTCATATCTTCTTGGATCCATTCTTCATCTAATAGGGTAGTATTCAATTTCTGTGCATGTGTATTTCTGTTATGATTTTTGCTGTTAATTTCCAGGGTCATGGCATCATGGTCTGATAGGACACATGGAATAATATCTACGTTTTTGATCTAGAATACGTTCTATTTTGGAGAAGGATCCATGCGCTGCTGAGTAGAAAGCATATTCAGCCAATTTGGGGTAGAATATTCTGTGGATGTCTGTTTAGTCCATTTAATTTATGGAGTCCTTTAGGCTGGAGATCTCTTTATTTTACTATTTTATTATTGTTGTTGTTGTTATTATTATTATTATTATTATTTTGATGATCTGTTGGTGATAGAGGAGTATAAATGTCTCCCAGTATTATTGCATAGAGGCCCACAAGTGGTTTTATGTCATGGAATAATTTTTCCACATAGTTGTGATCATTCATGTTTGGAGAGTATATATTTACTATGGTTATATCTTCCTCTTGTATTATTCCCTTTACTGGGATGTAATGTCCTTCTCATGTGATTAGTTTATGTTTCAAATCTACTTTTTCTGATATAAGTATTGCAACCCCAGCTTGATTTCTTGGGCCATATGCCTAGGATGTTTTCTTCCATCCTTTTACTTTCAATCTGTCATTGGCTGTAAGTTGGAGCTCCTACAAGCAGCATGTTGTTGGATTTTGTTTTTTGATCCAGATTGCTGCCCTGTGTCTTTTTATTTATTTATTTTTTTTAAGAGAGAAGGACAGTGAGAGAGAGACAGAGAGAATCAATTTTTATTGAGTTTTTCGCATGGCTTTAGTTGCTCTGACACTTAGTTGTGCACATGGGTTGCTGGGGTTTGAACCCGTGTATTTGTGCATGCCGGGCAAGCACCGTAACCACCGACCCACCGCTCCAGCCCCTACCCTGTCTTTTTTGATGGGAGCATTGAGACCATTCACACACATTCAGTTTTAGGATAGTTATATGGTTGTGGTTTATAATCATCATGCTTTATTAGTGAGTTCTGTGCTCTCTTGATTGTCTTTGACAGTGTGTAGGTTTTTTTAATTTTCTCTGTGGGTTTTGAGTAGTATTTACTTGTTCTTCTATCTGGAATTTATCTTTGAGGATTCTTTGTAATGCTGGTTTTCTGTTCATGAATGCTGCGAGTTTGATCTTGTTGTGAAATGTTCTTATTTCCCCATCAAATTTGAAGTTGAGTTTTACTGGGTATAGTATTCCGGACTGCAAGTTTTGAGTTATTCAGAGGTTGAAAGATCTCCTTCCAGGGTTCATTTCTAGGGTCTGAGCTGAAATGTCAGTGGTGATCCTTATGGTTTGCCTCTGAATGTGATTTGGTATTTCTCTCTTGCCACTTTTAATATTCTTTCCTTGATCTCCCTATTATATATTTTGAATAAGATGTGTCTCGGTGAGCTTCTCATTTGTTTAGGTGTTTAGATGTTCTGTATACTTTCTCAATGAACATTTTTTTACTGTATTCTGATATGGGAAATGTTATTTTTTATTTGAGAAAATTCTTTGTACCATTCATCTACAGTTTGATTTCTCCCTGTATCCCAATTACTCTTAGATTCTTTCCTCTGATTTCATCCCAGACATTTTGAAAATACTGCTTGTGTTCTGTGACTTTTTTCTTTTTTGTCATCTGTGCAACCAAGCTTACTCGGCCTATCTTTGTTGTTGGAAATTCTTTCTTCCAGAGCTGAGGTTGTGTTTTCTATTGAAGTTAGTCTATTATTAAATTCTTCCATAATTCTTCTGATGTATTGACTGAATATTTAACTCTGTTACTTCTCATCTTAATATGCCTTTTTCTTTCAAAAAGAAATAATAGAGGTTTTTGTCTCTTGAGTTTTGTCACTTAGTTCCTTCATTAAATCATCTTTTAGTTCATTTTTCCTTTTAGTAATCATATTGTTGGTAATTTTTTCTAGGTTTTCATTCCACTCCCTGTCTGTGTGCTCCTGAGTTGGGGAGTTGTGGGCTTGAGGTGAACCTTTTCTAATTTGAGTCCTCTTTATTTGATGAGCTTCTTCTGGATCTGTGGTGTAACCTGGCAGGTCTCCAGGTACTTCTTCCTTGTAGGTCAAAGGGATGTATCAGACACCACCCATCTGATGAACACCTTCTTCCAGAAAGCTGTTTCTGCCTGGAGCCTCATTTTGATGCACGTTCTTGTTCTAGGTTCCACGGCATAGATCTGGAACCTTTTTGGGGTGTGGGACAGTCTGCTGGATTATAGAACTGCAGTAGCAGGGGTGTATTGCTGGGTCCTAGGGTCTTGGGGGCATGGGGTGGGCTAGAGCAGCCTCCTGCATGCTGCAACATGACCTGGGATCCTTGGCAGCAGGTATGGGCCCGATATATCCAGACCTGCTGGGTATGTGCTATGGCTGGGAGGTTCCAGGCGGGAGTCTTTGGGGGTGGGTGTCCTGGCATGCCTGTTGGCCCTGGATCAGAGGTCTGGGGAACTACATGCTATACCTGGGTGGGTCATATGTGGACAGGGGTCCTCTGGGGTGGGTGTCACAGGTGTGCCTCCTGATTCCAGACCAGAGGTCTCGGTGCATGCATGGAGGTCTGGACCAGTCATTTCTAGGTGTGGATCCGCCTGCTTCCTTCAATATTGAGGCCTGTTTTTATGGAACTAGAATTTCATGGTTTTGTTTGGTTTGGTTTTACTATTGGTCCTTTTTTCTTTCACTACTCACTTGCATCTAAGGTTTATTATAATTTCTTTCTTTTTTTTAAAGAGAGAGGGACAATGAGAGAGAGAAAGAGAGAATCAACTTTTATTTAGTTTTTCACATGGCTTTCGTTGCTCCAACACTTCATTGTGTACGTAGTGCTGGGGTTTGAACTCGCATCCCTGCACATGCTAGGCAAGTGCTGTACCCACTGAGCCACTGCTCTAGCCCCTATTGTAATTTCTTGATGAGATTTTAGAACCTCTTATGACTTTTTCTGAAATCCTATGGTTATTAAAATATGTTTTCTACATCACAGTTGTTTCTTATTAGCCTGCTCATGCATGCTAACATGATTTCCACTTACATTTTCAATGTGTACTCTTCTGTAAAACCAGCTTGATCAATCACTATAGTATTCCCCAGGGAATTTTCTGTTATTGTGGTTTTCAAAATGCTTATCTTCTTCCTTTAAAGAGAACAGCAACTTAGCAAAATAATTGATCTGTGGTTAAAAAAAAAAAAAAAAAAAAAAAAAAAAAAACATATCCCATAAGTGCTCTATAAGTATTTTCCCAGACTCTTTTCTTCCCACCTTTTAAATGTTAGGTCTCCTCTCATTCTAACTGCATATACTCCAAGTTCTTTAACTTTATAATCTGAGAAATTAAGTAACATATTGGGGGCCATATCTTCCTTTGATGCTAATGGTGGAAGGCATGTTAAATCTCTTTCAAAGTCCAGGGTATGTGCCTTTTATCAATTCAGGAAAGCTGCTTTAGATTATTTTCTAGTTTTTTAGTTTCATAATTGTGTTGAATTTTTTTTTTCACATTGCCTTTGATACCACAATTATGCTCACTGGATTTATACCAGTGGTACTCCTCAGGTTTTATTTTTGGCTCACTGTGCTATTGTATTGTGCTGTGGCACCTGTTGACTGGTTAGTACCCATTCCATACAGTGAATCATAAAATATTCTCGACATCTCCCAGCTGTAATAACTCTACAGTAGTCTTTGAGTCAGTGCAAGTCCCGATGAAATTTGCATCCATCAGTGGATAGTTGAGAAATACTAGTCTGTTATGGAGATAAGTGTATTCAACTTATAAAAATATTCTTTATTTTGAACTTGTATCATTAGTAAACTTTTGGTTGTAAAATACTCTAATGAAAAATTAAATGGTAGTTTTTCTTTCACAGTCTTTTTTTTTGCTTTCAATTACTTTTATCAGTATGTGGACTAGGCAAGTAGTTATTAACTCCTTACACATAGAATTTTTTTTAGAGAGTGAGAGAAAGAGAGAGTAAAATTTTCATTTATTTTTCTCTGCTTTTTATTTTTCTGATACTTATTTTTGTACATAGTGTTGGGGTTTGAACCCAGGTCCTTGCACATGCCAGGCAAGCACTCTACCATTTGAGCTACTGCTTTAGCCCACTTAGAATTTTAATTATACAACCAAAATTCACACATTAATTATAATTAGGGCTACAAAACCAAATTCAAATTTGAAATGTGAAGATTTTAAAAATATTCTTACTTGACTTAAAGATAACACTTAAATCAGCCCTCAAAATATTAAAACAGAGGGGAAAAACTGTTTATGAAATTGAAAAGTCTGAGAACAATAAATTTGTCATTTTCTTTCTTACGTTAATGTTTAGAACTATTGTTTTATTTTTTATTAGCGCATTATAGTTTTACATAAGGATGGGATTAGTTGTCACATATTCCTAGATGCACATAAATCAGCAATACAGTTTCTTCCGTATCCCCGCCCCCCCCATACACACACCTATTTATCTCCCTTCTCCTGTCCCCTGATCCCTTGCCTTTCTTCTGGGTCCTATATTGTTCCTAAAAAAACCAAATACAGTGTCATAATTTTTATACCTATGAAGAACATTTTTTTATATATGGCTATAGTATATACAGTGACATTTATAACTGTTTGGAATGTACCTTGCTTTATCTTAGTTCCAACATTTCCTTTCTCCTCCCTTCCTATCATCCCTCATTTTTCTTCAAAATATTTGACAATGGGGTTAAACATTTACGTTTTGTACAGGTACGCAGCATAGCTTGTTCAAATATCTTATGAAGTATCTTGCAATTGTATCTCATAAATATTAACATTTTGCATTTTTGTTCTATGGATCTAATACATGGTTTGTCTGCCTTACTCTCAAGCCTGGGTTTAGGTCCATTCTCTACAAATGAGGGATACCATTCGGTCCTTGACTCTCTATGTTTGCCTTACAAAGAATCCTCAAAGATTCAAATCCCTACAAAAGGAAGAACAATCTAATTCCAAAGCCAGCAGATGACAAGAAATAACCAAGATCAGAAGTGATATCAATCAAATTGACACACACACACACAAAAAAAAAAAAAAAACAATGATAAGAATCAATGAAATAAAGAGCTGGTTCTTCAAAATATTAAATAAAATTGATCTACCCCTGGCCAATCTCATTACAAGGAGAGAATTGAAGCAAATCAACAGAATCATCAATGAAAAGTGAGTTATTACCACTGACCCCATGGAAATCCAACAGATTATCAGAACATTATTTTGAAAAACTATATTCCTCTAAACTCGACAATCCAGAAGACAAGGAAAAATTTCTAGACACATACAAAATCCCCAAATTGATGCAAGAAGATATTGAAAGCCTATTCAGTCCAATAACAGGTACTGAAATTCATATAGCAATTAAAAGCCTTCCAAAGAAGAAAGCCCTGGACCTGACAGATTCCCTGCTGAGTCTTACCATACCTATGAGGAGGAGCTAACACCTCTCCTTGTGAAGATATTCCAAGAAAGTGAAAAGGAGGGAACTCTCCCAAACACTTTTAATGAGGCAACCATAAATCTGATTTCAAAACCCATCAACAATGCATCAAAAAAACAAAAAGAAAGAAAACTACTAAGCAATACTCGTGATTAACATTGATGCAAAAATCCTCAACAAAGTTCTAACAAACTGCATTCAAAAACACATCAAGAAAGTCTAGAGTGGTGGCTCAGTGGTTACAGTGCTTACCCGGCATGCGGAGTACATGAGTTCAAACCCCAGTACCACGTACACAATGAAGTCTTAGAGCAACGAAAGCCACATGAAAAACTAAATAAAAATTTCTCTCTCTCTCTCTCTCTCTCTCTCACTGTCCCTCTCTCTTAAAAAAAAAATAAAGAATATAATTCATCATGATCAAGTGGGCTTCATTCCAGGGATACAATGCTGGTTCAACACATGCAAATCAGTAAATACAATCCATCACTTAAACAGAATTAAGGACAAAAACCATATGATGATCTCAATTGATTCAGAAATGGCCTTTGGTAAAATCCAGCATCCATTTATGCTCAAAACTCTGGAGAAGATAGGGATCAAAGGAACTTAATTATGTAAAGTCTATATATGACAAACCCTCAGAAAGTAGAATACTAAATGGATAAAGGCTGAAAGCATTTCCCCTAAACTTGGGAACAAGACCAGGCTGCCTATTCTCACCAATTTTATTCACTATTTTCCTTATGACCCTATTCAGGCAATCAGGCAAGGGAAGGAAATCAAAGGGATAAAAATCGGAACAGAGGAAATCAAAGAATCCCTTTTTGCTGACAACATTATCCTATATCTGAAAGATTCAAAATATTCCACTAGAAAACTGATTGAGCTTATAAACAGATGTAGCAAAGTGACAAGCTACAAGGTGAACACTAATATATCAATGGCTTTTCTATATGGTAACAATAATGGGGCAGATAAGAAATAAGGAAATTGGTCCCATTCACAATATCCTCAAAAAGAAAAAAATAGGGCTGGAGCAGTGCCTCAGTGGTTATGGCCCTTGCCTGGCATGCGCAAGCCTACTGGTTCGAACCCCCCCTCCACATATCCAACAAAGTGTTGCAGCACCCTAAGCCACATTAAAAACTAAATAAAACTGATTTTCTGTTTCTATCTCTCCCCCCCCACTGTCTCTCTAACAAGAAATGAATAAAATACTTAGGAATTAATCTAACAAGGGAAGTAAAAGACTTCTACAATGAAAATTATCATACATTGAAGACAGAAATTGAAGAAGACCTGAGAAGATGGAAAGTGTTCCATGTTCTTGATTATGCATTATTAATATAATTAGAATGGCCATTCTGACAAAAGCACTACAAAGATTCAATGCAATCCCCATGAAGATACCAATGTCATTACTTACAGATATAAAAAAATCAATTCTCAAATTTATTTGGAGCAACAAGAAACACATTGTAACCAAAACATTACTAAGCAAGAAAGATGAAACAAGTGGTTTCTCACTATCAGATCCAAAATTTTACTATGGAGTGGTTGTAACAAAAACAGCATGGTACTGGTATCAAAATAGGAATGAAGACCAATGGAACAGAATAGAAGACTCCGAGACAAACCCACAAATCCCTAAACATCTGATCCTTGACAAAGGGGGTTAAAACATAACATGGAGGAATGGCAGACTATTTAACAAATGGTGCTGGACAAACTGGACAGCCACTTGCAGAAAGTTGAAATTAAATCCTTATCTCTCACCTTGTACAAAAATCAAATCAGAATGGGTTAAGGAACTAGGAATTAAACGAGCTACCATAGAACTGCTAAAAGAAAAATTAGGACAAACACTCCAGTATATGGTAGTTGTCAATGACTTCCTCAAAAAGACTCCCAAAGAGAAATAATTAAAGTTAAGAATTAATTATTGGGATGCCATTAATTTAAAAAGCTTTTGTTTGGCCATGGAATTGGTCAAAACTATCAAAAGATATCCTACAGAATGGGAGATAATCATTGCCCATGATTCCTCCAACAGGGGTCTAATATTCAAAACATACAAAGAACTCAAAAAACTTGATATCAAACCACAAGCTATCCAATTAATAAATGGGCCAGAGAGCTAAACAGAAGCTTCTCAACAGAGGAAATCGAGCAATCCAATGAATACATGAGAAAGTGTTCTAAATTACTAGTAATCAGAGAAATGCAAATCAAAACTACATTAAGAGGTTGGGGATTTAGCTCAGTGGCAGAGCACTTGTGTAGCATGCACAAGGCCCTGAGTTCGGTCCTCAGCCCTAAAAAAAACAAAAACAAGAAAAAAAAATACACTAAGATTTTACCTCACTTCAGTCAGACTGGCAACGGTGAAGAATACAATTACAACTGATGGAGGGGTTGTGGGGGTGATAATAACACTAGCACACTGTTGTTAGAACTGCAGACTGGTATAGCTGCTCTGGAAAGTAGTATGGAGACTCCTCAAAAAATTAGGGTTGGATCCACTGTACAACCTAGCTATCCTCCTTATGGGTATTTGCCCAGAGGAGTTAGAGTCAGCACGTTACAGCAATACAGCATAATCAGTGTTCATAGCAGCTCAATTTACAATAGCTAAGTGATGAAATCAATCCAGATGCCCTGCTGGATGAATGAATTAAAAAGCTTTGGTATGTATATACATTGGAATTCTATGCAGCTACTAGAAGCAATGATTACTGTGCCTTTCAGGGTAAATGGATAGCAATGGATGAAATCATGCTGAGCAAAATTAGCCAAACTCAGAGAGTCAAGGTTTGAATGATTTCCTCATCAATGGAGGTTAGAGCTAAACCCAGGCTTGGATGATAGGTAATCAAACTCATGTATTAGACCCACCAATGGCATAGCAACATATAATCTAGGGGAATCATAGACATTTATGTACGAGAAAAGGGAAGGGAGTAGTGTGGTGTTAAGAGAGGGAAGGAATACAGGAAGGAATCTAGGGAAAGAAACAATTATGTAGCATAATCTTTACTCTCTCCTGAGAAGTCAAATAATATTCATGTACTCATTTAATTCAGGAAATTCACAATCATATATGTGCATATATATATACATATACACATAAATATAGACAATTATATCTCTTATAGGAGCATAATATAGAAGAATCTAGAGATTGGGGTGTGGACAGTGTGGGGTTAACTATGGTTTAAGATCAAGTGCATATCATATCGTTACTTTATACACATTTATGATATGCACTCAACTCCTCAATAAAAACACATCTAAAAAAAAATTCCTAAGTGTTAAAACCTTATTAAAAGCCATCATAAAAATATCCGATGCTTTAAAAAAATTGAAAGAATTGAAAAGGAAAAAGTACTCATTAAATGGCAACTGATATCTGCATAATAATTTAAGATTACTAATTTAAACCCAACATCTGCTAAATTTATGTCTCGCCTAAATGAATCCCATAAGAATAAATGAGTAAATATTTAATGAACTCTAATCATCATATACTTAGATGTATGTGGATCTTTCTATGATTGCTTCTAACCCTACTCTTCCTCCTGTTTGTGATTCCTCTAGGTCTTCGTACATTTCCTAGTAGACTCAGGGATTCTGAAACAATTAGCATAAATGTATCAAAAATATATAATAGTAAATACAATGTAACTTTTAAGAGAAGCTGTATAATGTGCTTCTATTTGTGGGAAAAATATGTATGTACAAGTGTCTACTTACAGTCAATATTTTGTACACATATGAGGGATAAAGGAAGATACTTAGGAAATCACATATATGTGTATAGTTAGCCAGTGGGATTAGTCTAGGACAGTGGCTCCCAATTGTTAATTTTTTTCTTGGACTTCTTTAGACCCCTAAGAATTAATGAAAACCCCAAGGAGCTTCTTTATTGTGTTACATCTATAGATATTTACTGTATCAGAAATAAAAACTGAGAACTTTAAAAACTTTAAGATTTTATTTAAAATTCCAATAAATCCATTAACTGTTAACATAAATAATATATGTAGAATAATAACTATATTTTAACCACATTTTACAAGGTAAAAAATGTAAGAAAAACAATGTCTGGCTAAATAAAGATAGCGGAATTCTTACTTTTCTTCTAAATTCAATCTGTTGTACTCTCTACTATTGAAAGATGTATGTTACTTCTTTATGAAAGATAAAATCTTAGTATCATTACAGTGTTGACCCAAGCTCCCCAGATAAAACTTTGAGAACTGCTGTCCTAGAAAGAAAGAGGAGAATTTTTGTTTTCACCATGGACAGCTTGAGTTTTATAGTTGTTTAAGCTTTTAAATAGGAAAATAATACTGCTTTATAGAATCTTTGTGAAGAATATGTGTAATGTGCTTAGAGGAGAAATAAACAGTTTTCAGGCAAATAAGAATAGAAGCTATTATAATAACAATTTATTATGATAGGTAAATTCAAAGCCAGGATGAAAACTCTGCATTTAAATCTGATGCTCTTTTTACCAAGGCTTTGAGGCTGTACACAAGGGTGCTAGTTCTCTCTAGACTCTTTGGAAAACTAGGGTTTGAGGGCCAGCATAGTTCTATTTGCCAGAATGGGACTCTTAGATTATTTGGAGAAATGCTGAAGCCAACCTTGGAAACTGGCCTTGGGTACTGGTACTTTCAAACAAAATGGCAACAAATTGCTGCTCAGACATCTGAAGGAGGCAAGGAAAATCATGTGTAGTAAAGTGGAGTCAGTACAGCCCCCATTAATTGACTCAGGGTCGCTGGCCTACAATGGGTGCAGAAGAGCTTACACGCACGACAGTGTTGTGCATAGCCCAGAAAGGTTGCTGAGGCTGGTAGTCTAAATAGAAGTTTGATGTTATGATATTGAAAAGTTCAGCTGGCATGTCAGAGCATAGACAGGGCGTTGGGGGCCATGGAAAGATTAGGGATGCTGTTCCAATATTCCAAATTTTTCCCACTTTTTCAACCCTCTTATGATCATGTGAGGTCACCATGACTGATTTTGGTTAATGGGCCCTTTGAAAGGGAATATAAAATTTAATGTCTATATTGTGAAATGGCAGTTAAAAGGCCTGAAGTAAATGTATTTGATAAGAGTCCAAAAGAATCTAATGGAGTAAATGAAAGATAATAAATATGTGAAGAAATAAAAATTAAAAATTTCAGAATCAAATAAATATATGGGGTTCTCAGACTGAAAGTGCACTCATAGAACCAAATAGGGAACAGAGGATGCTCTGTACCAAGACTTTTCACAGTAAATCTGCAAAACATCAAAGGTGAAGAGAAAATTTTCAATATTATTAGAGGGAAATGCAGATCACACACAGAGCAGTAGTTAACTTGATAGAATTATCAGTAACAATAAAGATCAGATGATCAAGGAGAGATACTAAATAATAAGCTACTAATCAAGACTCAGAGCAAAATAAAAATGTTTTCTTTAGTAAGACAAAATGTTAGAGGTAAAGAAGAGAAAATAAATAATTGTAAATGTGCTGACTATTGCCAGAGTCTATATTCTCAGGTTCTATAGGCATAGAAAATAGGAGACCAGAAAGAGTGTTAAGTTCCCAGTGGTTCCATAACCAAATCTGCCATGTCTCCACTATTACAGTGAATCAGTACACTAGTCTGTGTAAAGCCAGATATAAACAAGGAAAATGAGATGAATTTTCAAAACCACTAGATAAGGTGAGGGAAGCATAGATGGAAAATGACAGAATGACAAGAAAGAAAAAAAAACAGCATTCAAACTAAGCTTGCAAATCCAAATCCTAAAATATGAAGAGACATTTGAAAAAAAAGCCTATGAAATCAACAAGTGAAAACAATTCATTAAATTATTATATTTCTAGAAAAACTGATTGCAAAATAAGAGTATTGAAAGTATTTAAAGAAGTAAATAAAGACAAACCTTCCATTATAAAAAGAAAAATAAATTAATTAACAAATAGGCAAGGATGAAACACATAAAGATTCTAAAAGAACATTCAAAATATCCTGGAAATGAAGAGTACGATGATCAAAGTAAGAAGACAAAACAATGATATAAACTCCAAAATGGACACAGTTGAGAAGAGAACTGGATATTTGGAAGAAATAAATTTGATACCCAAAACAGAGCCCAGAAAGACAAAGAGAGTAAAAAGTATACTTGTATAATTAAGAGATAAGAAGACTAGGATATCATCATTTGCCATTTCTGTTCTACACTGTTCTGAAGGATTTACCCAGGGCAACTAGGGGGAAAAAAGAAATTAAAAGGAAATGTACATAGGGAAAGGAAGAAGGAACATTGTCTCTATTCATAGGTGGAAAGATCTTGTATATAAAAATTTTAAGGAATCACTCCCACAAAGCTATTAAAACTAGTAAACCAGTTCAAAGACCTTGTAAAATTCAAAGGCATGTCTATATATTAGCAATAACAAACTGACAATGTAATTAATAAAACCATTTCATTTATAATAGCACCAAAAAGATAAAATATATCAAAAGAATTATGTCTTGCACACTGAAACCTCAGAATATCATAAGTCTGTGTAATTCTGGCGTAGGATAGACACAGATCAATAGAATCAAGAGTCTTGACATACACCATACATCTATAGACAACTGATTTGCAACAAGGGTATCAAGGCATTCCATTGGAGGAAAATTTATTTTTTCAACAAATGGGGCTCACACAACTGGAGAATCACTTGGGAGACAATGAATCTGTACCTTATACTATATATTTTTAAAAACCTCAAAATCAATTAAATACCTACATATAAGAATAGAAGCTGTAAAACTCTTGGAAGAAAATTTAACAATTAATTTTTGTGACCTTTGTGTTTCAAGGACATTATGAAAAAGTGAAAAGACAACCTACAGAAAATGTTTGAAAATTACATGTCCAACAAGGGTCATAGACAAATGAATGAGAATAAAGTTGACATTGAATTTTTTTGTCAGCATTATTGAATGCAATAAGACATCAGTTCTGACTAGGAAGATGTTGGAAGCATTTCTTTTTGACACATAAACAGAAAAATTACTATATGTTATAAAAGGGAAAATTCACTCCAAAACAATTTACTGATTCAATGACATTTTAATGAAAATAAAGTACTTTTGCAGAACTTTCTAGGCTAAAATTCTCATGAAGAAATTAAAGACAAAAAAAAAAGCCCTTTTGCAGTAGACAACGAGGGGAAAAGATATGACATTATAATTGTGAGATTAATTTATGTTCAAATAATTTCGACTTGGAAAGAGGAATAACACTATTACTTATAATTATTTTCTAATTAATTAAACTTGTGAATTTAGAATTTATGTAAATATTAATAACATTCCACTGAATATTTACACAATATGTAGACTGATAAATGAAATTTATGCAGTAAACTGATTAAATTTCCACCAAACATTTAAATGTTGATTGCAAACTTAATAAACACTTCTAAATCTTTAATTAGGATCCTTTTGAATATGTCAGAGCTTCTTAAATGTTCCAAAATTTCAAAAGTCCATTAAAATTCACATACAATTATTATGAAGCTAATCAGGTGCCCCCCAGAAAATATGAATAAAAAGTGTTTATACCAAGTTTTTATACTTATTTCCTTTATTATCTATCTTTAAGGTGTTTAACATGATCTTTTATATGCATTACATAGTGAAATTATTACTATAATAAGCAAATTAACATTCATTTCTCATATAGTTAACCTTTTTTAGTAAGAACAATCAAAATTTATACATAGCAAATTTCAGTAAATATATTAGTTGTAGTCTTTATGCTATACATTAGATCTCTAAACTTCTTGATATTATATAATTATAACTTTGTACCCTTTGACCTACATTTTCCCATTCCAATCACATGTGGAAAGCAACTTATTGGCTCAGTGACATTAATCAGTGGGGCAAATGATGGGTGATAGAATGTATGAAGCTGGGACAAATGGTGTCTATATAAAAATGAGCACATTATCTCCTTATAAATAAATAAACTCTTGGTGCATTACAATGTAAAAGTTCAACATGACTGTCAACCAGGGAAATGCAAATCAAAGCTACATTAAAGAAATTTCATCTCACTCAAGTAAGAATAGCAATTATCAAGAACACAAATAATAATAAATTCTGGCAAGTGTCAGGCAAAATGTACACTCATATATTGTTGGTGGGGTTGCAAATTAATCAGCCACTCTGGAAAACAGTATGGACAGTCCTCAAAAGACTAGAAATGAAACCACCATATGACCCAGCTATCCCACTGTTGGTATATATCCAAAAGAATGAAAATTGGCATACGACAGTGATATAGCCACATTAATAAAACAATAGCCAAGTTATGGAACCCATCCATATTCCTCTCAACAGAGGAATGGATCAAGAAAATGTACATATGCACAATGGAGTTTTATTGAGTAATAAAAAGGAATGAAATTGTGATATTTGCTGGTAAATGGATAGAACTGTAGAACATCATGTTAAGTGAAATCAGCCGGACTCCAAGAGTCAGACAGCAAATGTTTCCTCTCATATGTGGAAGCTAGACCAAAATAAAAAAGAAAAGAAGGGGTGAGGGGATCCCATGATAATCGAGGAGAGATTGCTGGATTAGAGGAAGGTATGGAGAGGGAGAAAGGAGGTACAGGAAAAGGATGGAATAGTGAAATGAAGCTGTGCTATGTACATATATGAATATACCACAGTGAATTTCACCTTTATGTATATCTGTGATGTAGAAACTTTAAAAAATACTACAAATATAGGAAAGACCACTAGAAAGGAGAAAGGGGGAGAAGGAGGAGAAGAGGGAAAGGGTAAGCACAGGGGACTGAATAAGAGCAAATTATATTCCATGCTCATATAATTTTATGAAATGATCCCCAATATTATGTATAACTATAATGTACTAGTAAAAAATTTTAGAAGAATATTGTTGACATATCACATTCCATTAAGATTTTAAATTCTCCACAGCATGAAGCACCGTATGCAAACTCAAGTTTTATTCAGTGTGCTGGACTCAGTAGAAGGAAAATAGAAAGTAATCTTAGTATACTGTCACTCTTCAAACCTGCAGTTTGACTTGATCTTTCATATCCTGGATGAAATTTCAATGAGTTTGCCTAGTTTTTGTTTACTATCACGATGGATACTATTTTTCTATTTTGTGTAATTAAAATTCTAGTTCTCTGTACTATAAAACTCTACATGAACTCTCATTAAGTGCAAAACTTTTTTCTCATTCTCAATTCAGCTTTTTTTTTATTGGTTCAACATCATCTTTCATAACGAAGGAATTTGTTGGTTTACATTCATATATGCATACCTATCCACAGAGTTGCTTAAACCCGATCCTTGTCCAGGATCTCCCCACATCTCCCCCTCCCCATTGAGACAGATTAGGAGAGACAGTGAGATGGCTGGGTAGTCAGGACAGAGGGCCCCTATCCAAGAGCTAGCTGGTGGAGGCAGAGAGTGAGTGACAGGGCATGCTCAGGGTCTTCAAATGCAAAAAGACCTTGAGGCTCACCCTAGTCTTGACTAAGAGATGGGGGTGGTCACAGGTGGATACTAGGAAGTATTTGCCACCTTTTGTTTTAACCAATGGTGCTCTTGACCAGTTTCAATGCCTGCTTTACATAGATTTTAACCAATGGGGTTGATGCATTTCTCAATGCCTGCTTTGCATGAATGTTAATTATGCTCATACCCCAAATCAATATAACCCCTGGCCTATCCTTCATTAGACAGTGACCTGCTTCCAGGTGCCCCTCCGCCTTGTGGAGTCTCTGCTTTTCTTCCTAAATAAATCCTACTCCTTTTACTCCTCCTTCCGTGGTTGTCCATGGATTTTATTCTTCAAATTCTCGAGACAAAAACCCAGAAGATTGGCGCAGAATTCCCTGGATGAATTTCCACCACACCAAGAGCTGCAACACCCAGGTTTTAGCTGGAGAATTGCTAACACTTTCGGCTGCAGACACCTGCAGTCAGCCCAAATTCCCAGTTTTATCTGGGAATGGCTGCAAACACTAGAAGAGGGCTGTTTTGGCTGCTGGAATCTGTAGTGGCCCAGACTCCATTCACCAGCGGGAGCAGAGAATCCGGCCTCATCTCAAAAACCCTGCATCACCATCTCACGTCTGCTCTGTAATTACCCCAAGTTACAGTCATAAAGGACCATATATATGTATTTTAAACATTGAAATAGCTAGATTTATAAGCCTGCCTGGGCATATTTGGGGTGCTCATGGGAGTCAACTGTAGTCTACAGTATTGAACACCCATCTTTTTCCCTCCATTTCCTCCCTCCTTTTCTCCCCCTCTCTACCTTCATAGCTACAGTCTCCACAGCTTGTGTGTTACTTAAAATTGGTAGGTATATTAAATAAACTTGACTAACTCTCATTCTGTCTTAGGTTTTACTCTAGCTTCCACATGTGAGAAAAAACATTTGACCCTTAAGTCTCAGTGTTTGGCTTCTTTCACTCATCATGATGTTTTCCATTTCCATCCGTTTACCTACAAAAGCCATGATATCGTTCTTCTCCATAGCTTAGTACAACTCCATTTTTGTGTATGTGTGTGTATGTGTGTGTGTGTGTGTGTGTGTGTGTGTGTGTCACAGTTTTTAGATCCATTTATCCAAGGGCATCTAGGTTGTTTCCATAATTTTGCTATTATAAATTGAGCTGCTATAAACATTGATAACATTGATGTAACTGTATCTGTAATAAGCTGATTCTAGCTCTTCTGTGAAAATACCCAGGAGTGGGATATCTGGGTCAAACAGTGGTTCCATAACTAATTTTTTGAGGAATCTCCACACTGCTTTCCAGAGTGGCTGTACCAGATTGCAGTCCCACCAAAAATGTGTTAGCGTTCCTTTCTCTCCATAACACCTCCAGCATGTGTTATTGTTCATATTCTTCATTTTTGCCATTCTGGCTGGAGTGAGGTGGAATCTCAGTGCAGTTTTGATTTGCATTCCTCTGATTGCTAGTGATGTAGAACACTTTCTCATATATCTTTTGGCTTTTTGAGCTTTGTTTCACGCTTGGAAGCCTACATTGATGGAGGGCTAAGTTTGATCTCTTCCCTCTCTCTTCCTTCTTCTGGATTCTTACATGATCTTTATGACTACTCCAGAATAGAATGAGGAGAAAGAGAAAGGGGTTGCAGATAATGAACAAAAGTCTGAACTTGACTGGAAAGTGAAGAGTTGCTCTAGGTGTACAGATACCTGAGCTGACTCTTCCTCTCCTGGGACTCTTCAGAGACCATCATTCCTTACACCGGGGGAAACATTTGACTGGTGTTCCCTTGCAGTCCCTGCCTGGATGGCTGCTTCTGACCTTCTCTCTCAGCCCCTAATCCTCTGACACTCACACTTAATTTTTTTATTTTTTTAATGAGAAGTGCATGAAGTAAAATTTATTTGACTTATTATTTGTAAAGTACAATAGAAAGCAGTATCACAAATAAAAAGTACAACTTATTTTTAATATCTCCCAGTATGTCATAGTTTCTCTTTAGTGGATGTATCAGAACTTGTCACCTGGTAGATTTGAATGAGTGAAAAAAAAATGGGATACATAGTTGCTTACCAACATGTGAAGTAGCCTCATGAAACACATGTTCATTCCCATGTTATGAATCTTCTATACATCAATAAGTCAGTATGATCAGTATAAGAAAATAATCTGATGATACAAGTAGATAATACAACACAGCACAACAATAATTTAAAAATCATTTGAATTGACATTGTGCATGTTAATTGCAGAATGATTTTTGTTTTTATAGTAATTTATTATTCAAAAATACACATACAAGTGGGAAATAAATCCTAGCAGAAGCCAAAAATATAATTTGATGGAAAAAAGTTGGAATAAACTTTATAATGCCAAAATTATGAATTATAATTAATAAACATTTTAATAACCACACTCAAGAAAAGCTGAGATATTTCTGCTCTCAAAACTGATAGTAAAAATTATTTTCATTTGAAGAAACAAAGCATGCAGGAAAAACAGTGTAGGGAAAAGAATTATAGATGTGTGTCAGGATGACAATAAAAAGATTAGATCATTTCCTGGCAAATGTAATATTTGTAGTTATTTTAAGTTCTTTAAAAATTATAATTTATTATCTCTTATTCTAAATAAATACTAGCTTCTATAAGAAATTTTGGATTTTAATTTTATCTCTTTTTTTCTTTAAAGAGGTGATTAAATGTTAATTAGATTTAAATCCAAAAAAATCTTGGACCCATTATCCTTTTGTACAAAATTTAAAGACATAGTCTGAAGAAAATATTGCTGTAGAAGGAATTACAAAAGTAATATACAGAGCATATAAAGATATATCAAAAGGAATCAATGTTTATAAAATATGTATTGTCAGGGACTTAGTAATGAGAGGGTTATAATAACTTAAGTTTTTTTATGATGTACCAATAACAAAACAGAAAAATATTGTATTTTAGAACCTTTTCACAAACTGTCCCCAAAGCTAAATAATTTGTACAAACTATCAAAAAGTCTAATATATTTCAGATAATATAGTTGATATGAAAATACCATAGGTTTCTTTTTGACCTTTTAGTTGTATCTGAGATACAAGAAAAATAAAAACATCACACCATTAGGCATCAGAGTAAAAAAAGTACTAGAAAATAATGGATAATCAATTGGTATTATTCACCAACTGAAAAGTACTGTACAAAAACTCTTTTATTTATTTATTTTTTTAATTAAGAGTATATAGAGACACAAATGAGAGGGAAACATTATCAGACCATCAATAACCAAAGTATATATGCATAGTTATCCAGGGGTAATGCCCAAACATGGATGACCACCTTGAGTTTCACCTGTTGCAGTTACCCCCAGGAGAACTCTTGCATAAAATAGGTGTCTTATGGAGGAACAACCTCTGCTTCCGAGATGGTTGGCCTATATTCCCACTCTCCAGTATCTTAGGAGATCTTCAAATACCCTCCCCTCACCCCCTCCCTATGCCTCCCAGTATCCTAGGGTACCATCTCCCTATTATGCTGACAATCATACAGTTTGAGGATATTATTAGTTTAGCTGTTTAACCTACTGCTTCCCCATGTATTCTAGCTTCCACATATGAGAGAAACCATTCGGCCCTTGAGTCTCAGAGCTTGGGAGACTTCACTAAGCATAATTCTGTCCATCTCCATCCATTTGATTTCAAAAGCTATAATATCGTCCTCTCTAATGGCCGAGTAGTATTCCATTGTATAAATGTACCATAGTTTTTGTATCCACCGTCAAGTGAGGGGCATCTGGGTTGGTTCCATAGTCTAGCTATGGTAAATTCAGCTGCTATAAACATTGAGGAAGCCACATCACTATAATATGCTGATTCTAACTCTTTTGGGAAAATCCCCAGGAGTGGGACAGTCATAAAGTGGTTCCATCCTTAATTTTTGGAGGATTCTCCACACTGCTTTCCATAGTGGCTGAACCAGTTTGCAGTCCCACCAGCAGTGTAACACTGTTCCTCTTTTCCCACAGCCCCTCCTGCATCTGTCATTGTTTGTATTCTTTCATTTTTGCCACTCTAACAGGAGTGAGGTGGTATCTCATTGAGGTTTTGATTTGCATTTCCCTTATAGCTAATGATGTAGAGCATTTTCTCATATATTTATGGGCTTTCTGGACTTCCACTGGAGAAAAGTTCCTTTTGAGATCTTTTGCCCATTTGTTGATTGGATTATTTGTGGGTTTGGAGTTTAGTTTCTTTAGTTCCCTGTAATTTCTGGATATTAGTCCTCTGTCAGAGGTATAGCAGGCAAAGGTTTTCTCCCATTCTGTAGGTTCTCTCTTGATTCTCTTGACTAGATTTTTAGCTGTGCAAAAGCTTTTTAGTTTCATTGCATCGCATTCATTTATTCTTGATTTTACCGCATGAGTCATGGGAGTTTTGTTAAGGAAGTAGCAGCCGACTCCTATATGGTGTAGTGATGACTCTACTTCTTTTTCTAGTAAGTTTAAAGTTGTTGGTTTAATATCCAGGTCTTTGATCCATTTTGATTTAATTTTTGTGCAGGGTGAAAGATAAGGATCTAGCTTCTTTGTCTACATGTGGCTGTCCAGTTTATCAAGCACCATTTGTTGAACAGGCTATCTTTCTTCCAGACTATGCTTTTGCCCCCTTTATCAAATATCAAATAATTAAATATATGGGGGTTTGTCTCCGGATCGTCTATTCTGTTCCACTGATCTCCAGTTCTGTTTTGAAACCAATACCAAGCTGTTTTTACTACTACGACTCTGTAGTATAATTTCAAATCAGGGATTGAGATACCCCCTATTTCTTCCTTTCTATAGAGTAGTGTTTTGGCTAGTCTGGGTCTCCTGTTATTCCATATGAACTGGTGAATTGCTTTTTCTATATCTGTGAAGAATGTCATAGGTATCTTGATGGGGATTGCATTGAATCTGTATAAGGCTTTGGGTAGAATGGCCATCTTTATTATATTGATTCTGCCTAACCATGAGCATGGAATGTTTTTCCATCTACTCAGGTCTTCTTTAATTTCTTTTTCTAGTGTTTGATAATTTTCTTTGTAGAGGTCCTTAACTTCCTTTGTAAGGTTAATACCTAAGTATTTCATTTTTTTGGAAGTGATGGTGAATGGGAGAGATTTCCTGATTTCTTCTTCTGCGGATTTGTTACTGGAGTAAAGAAACGCTGGAGTTGATCTTGTAGCCAGCTACTTTGCTAAAGTCTCCTGTAAGCTCTAGGAGTTTTCTGGCCGATGTTAGTGGGTCTTCTAGGTATAGAATCATGTCGTCAGCAAATAGGGATAACTTAACTTCCTCTTTTCCCATACGATTACCTTTGATTTCCTTGTCTTGTCTGATGGCTCTGGCAAGGGTTTCAAGGACTATATTGAACAAGAGAGGGGAGAGTGGACAGCCTTGTCTAGTACCTGAATTCAGTGGAAATGCTTTCAGTTTTTCTCCATTGAGGATAATGTTGGCTATGGGTCTGTTGTAAATGGATCTGACATAGCTAAAGTATCTTCCCTTGATCCCTATCTTTTCCAAAGTTTTGAGCATAAAGTGGTGTTGAATTTTATTAAATGCCTTGTCTGCATCAATTGAGATGATATGATTTTTGTTTTTAATTCTGTTTATATGGTGAATTACATTTATTGATTTGCATATGTTGAACCAGCCTTGTTTTCCTGTAATGAAGCCCACTTGATCATGATGAATTATCTTTTTAATGTGTTTTTGCATCCTATTAGCTAAAATTTTATTAAGGATTTTTGCATCAATGTTCATCAGGGAAATTGGGCTGTAGTTTTCTTTCCTTGATGTGTCTTTTTCGGGCTTTGGACAAAAACTCTTCTTAAAAAAAAAAAACTGGAATAAAATCACCAAAAATGGAATCATTTCAGTGTCTAAATTTTAAAATTTCCAAACAAAAACTGAGTGTTGACCCCATTGCTTTTAATCATCAGATTTTATCCATCATCTCTTGTGTCAAGATAGGTGGGTCCTTTAGCAAGCTCTGGGGACTGCAGACCTATAGTTGTATCCTGAGGTCTAAGGGTAGTTCAACTAACTTATTGCTCAAAGTCTGAGGTAAGTACCATCTCTTGAATACTTCTAAACCTTAGCTAATTTGTTTCTGAAAAAGAAAATCTGAGGGTGCTGGAGCAGTGGCTTGCGGGTTATGGCGCTTGCCTGGCATGCGCAAGTACATGGGTTCAAACCCCAGCACCCTGTATACAACTAAGTGTCGGAGCAAAGAAAGCCATGTGAAAAACTCAATAAAAATTGATTCTCTCTCTCTCTCTGTCACTGTCCTTCTCTCTGAAAGAAAGAAAGAAAGAAAGAAAGAAAGAAAGAAAGAAAAAATCTGAGGGGTAACGTGTTTTTCTCCTTATGCTTTCTTTCTCTCTCTCTCTCTTTTCCAAATTCAGATAAAACTCAACTCCTAATTCTCAGCATTCAAGAAAACCTAAACATTATCAGGTATAATACACCATTGATGTTTAAATCCTTGCTATGATATACACACGACTGTATTCAAACTGATGGGAGACGAGCCATGGCAGAGGCTCAGGCCTGTTTTATAGTACAAATGGTGCAATAAATCAGGAGAGAGATGAATTTTATGAATACATCAACTATTAATTGCTCCAATTAGTTTTTATACAACAAAGGAGGAAAATTCCTGCCTTATACAAAAGGTACAAAAACAAATTGCATATGGATTCAAAATCCAATGTGAAAACAATTTTAACTCAGAAGAAAATCTAAATTAGCTTTATGAACTTAGGGTAGGGAAAAATTTCTTAAGTTTACACAATTTTTTTTTTTAGATTTCTTTTTATTATTCATTCCACATAGTCATACATAAAGGTAGGAATCACTGCCACATAATCATGATCACATGCATAATGACAGAGCAAGCCAAGGCTGATGCCAGTTCATAATTTCCCCCCTTTGGTTCCACCTCAACCCCACCAGCCACTCACCTCCCCTACCCCTGGATCCTGATCCCATGTGTTAGGTTGGCTTCTCATGGAAGTCGAATGTTCCCCACTGGGTTGATAAGCCCCCAATTTGTTTAACAAAAATTTAATTACTATATGCCTGGTGCTGGTTCTTTATATTTACTAT